>OZ023262.1:18982995-19057995 GCA_964006375.1 Tillus elongatus
ATAACTTCCTACTAAGATTATCTAATTTGTACAGCTTTATATTAGTTAGTCGGCTGTTTCTATATAAATTAATAAGTTGCTCCAATGTCCATTGTTTCTCAATATTAACATAAATTACGCCACGTATAAACCACAACCACGTTACTTTGTCTTTCCCTTTTCCCATAGTCGGTATTTAAATTATCATAAATCCCCTTAATTTTCGTAGAAAAGATTCACTAATGGAGAGATCCCGACTTTTGAATTTTGAAAAATTTTTTGCAAATGAGCACGAACTAGGACCCTTAGAACCCATATCCGGGGTCAGTTTCAATTTTTGTATGTTTATATATATATATATATATATATATATATATATATATATATATATATATATATATAAATATATTTGAATATATATAAATGTATCACACCGATAACTCAAAAAATAATGGGCCGATTTTGATAAAATTTGGTGAATACCTTCCCTCTGTAAGTGGCTTGGATAAGTTCGTTAGCCAGGAAAATCGGCCGAGGTTTTCCCGGAAAATTTTGTGTAACAAATAACAAAGTAGCGGCAACCAAATTTGGTACCTCGTTGTAGGTAAATTACCTACCAAAATTTAGCGCTGTAGATCAAAAGACAAAAAAGTTTCTCGGCATTAAAAAAAATGGGTTTTTCCGCAAAACGTCAAAGTGACAATTTAAAACGTTAAAATTGGCAACCTTTAGGCAAAGAACTTAAAGCTAATACGGGCTATGGAAAGAAAATGTCTCAAGAAGAATGTTTTACAAACCCTGAAGTCTTAATTGCAACCGCCATTGTCCTTCATTTTACTAAAATGTTTCCAGAAAATTCATTTCAAATACACCTTTTTTCTGATGCTTGGCAGTAGTCTTAGCTATAGAGTTAATCGTTTAATGGTATATAACTTTTGCCGAATTTTCGTAAAAATCAAGAATGCTCAATATATCCGTTATTATACAAGATATGAAAAAAATGTTTACATTAATTATAGGGTGTCTTGAGATACATCTTAAAAAATTATTTCTACAATCACAGGATGGCCCATAAGTCGTTGGTGATACAAATATTTTTTGTTTAGTCGAACATGCCTTATGTTATTGCATTTTTGCATTTTCCATCGAAATATAATGCATGTTTGTGAGTAAAGAAATTCTGGACGCAGCAAGTGCGTTATGGTAGCGAATTTTGATTAAATGCTTCATATTTGAAAAGCTCAATTTGCTATTAACCCATAAGGTTGACCAAGAAACGGATTTTTTCGGTTACACTTATCAAATGCTGTTTAAAAAAGAAATTTCATTAATTAAGCAAACAGCATGGCTACTCTGTTAAAATAATAGATAAAATGATAGAGATAAAAGAATACAAATTAGCGATTAATTTAATTTATCCATATATTAGAGATAAAGAATACAACAGATACGTTTCGATAACTTAATTTGGAACCATTTCAGAAAACATTTCAAAATTTTTAAATACCTGTACAAATACAAAGGTAGCTTTTAAATCTTACAACACGACGCGTGATTTGCTATTTAGTGCGAAAGAAAAATCTTGTTTCCTGACAAAAGCTGGAGTTTATAAATTAGCTTGTACACATTGTAACGCAATCTACATAGGTCAAATTTCTAGAAATTTTAACACCCGCTACAAAGAACATATTTCAGCATTTATAAATAACCAAGCTGACAAATCTACATTTGCCAAATATATTATTGAGACTGAACATAGACCTACAGTAAATAACCGCATACAACCACAACATTTTTATAATGACAAACGTAAACTAAACTTTTTTGAAGCTTTAGAAGTCAAAAGGCACACACACGACAATAGCTACCTTGTTTTAAACGAGCAAACTGATTTAATGAATTCCCCTATCTTGGATATTCTTCTTTCTAATTAAATAAGTCTAAGAAAATAAATTTAACTATTCTTTCAAAAAAGTTGTAATAAGATAATGAGTTGATGTATGTCGCTATTTTCGTTGTATAGAGACTGCTTTTATACTGTTATTGTTTAGTTATTTTATTGTTGTAACTGTTATCATAGTTATTATAGGCTAGTTATATTTTTATGTTAAATATTGACATATATCACATAGACATTTTGAAAGCCTCATCTGTCATCTGTGTTTCATTTTATTTTCAATTTGATAAATTTTTTTGATCAAAACATTATATCACAACATAGCAACAGATCTTTATTTGTAGTTGTCATGATTTCGTACTAATTCAATTTTTATCTGTCTGAGAAACGTTGAAGAACATCATAGGAGATCCAGAATTCGTAAGGCCCACTTGCTTCAGTTAGCTTACGCGCTGGCTACGTCCTTAACCTACAAAAACGAAAACCAACAGTGAAGCCATAGAAGTAGTTTCCAAGTCTGTATGAAGCTTTTTGTGGATAATTATTTCATGGTAGGTGGGTAAATAGCTTGGCGAGGGTCGTTGGCCAGGAAAATTTGACTAGTTGTTTCGGGAACATTTTAACTTTATTTTCGGAAATTTTTTATACTTCTTCAAACAATATAGTTATTTTGATTAAATATAGTACATTGTTTCTACTAGGTCTATAATAGGTTTTACTGGTAACCAAATTTGATGGCTGCTTTCATTTGAAAAAGTCATATTTGCTATTAAAAACCTTTTTATGAATATTCACTACTGTAACGTACTTGCTTCGTCCAGGCTTCTTTTATTGTTGACATCATAGCGAATTTACATGAAAAAATTTACTAATTGAGATATTGTTTTTGAAAAACTTTGCACTTGCTGCGTCTCGAATCTCTATAATCACCATAATTTCAATTTCAGAGTTGTTAGCAGAGAATCAAACTATGGATGAGGAATAATATCATATACATATATAAACTATGCAAATATTAATTTCACTTTGGGATTATTGTAAATTTGACGGGGGCGACCGCTCGACATTTCTATATCACAAATTTACTAGTGGCTGGTAGTTTGAATGCAAATCAGCGACAATGTTAAAATTTACATAACTGAAGATTTATAAATAGAAATTTATATTATGGACATTGCAGCTGCTGTATCAGAGACAAATTGCTATTCAGATTCATTAAACTCAAGCAATGATATACATATTTCTAAAGCAACGTAATTGCTACAGTTTGCACCCTTGTAGATATTTCTAAAGGTCAGTCATAATACACCGTTAATTACAGAGTTAAGCTGCCTTATTTGAAAAAAGTCTGGACGCAGCAAGTGTGTTATGGAAGCAAGTTCTAGAGCTGGACAGCTCTTTAATAGTTGGCTGGTGTGGTATACTTGCAATATGGTAGGTGGTAGTGGACTTTTTCTTTACGTGATAGTAAAGGATTTTTTTCACGCCCGAGGCGGTACCACCCCTTACATCAAGGGGCTGGTGACGTCCCAACGGACGTTTCCGGTTCTGGTGTATGAGTCGGTTTCTATTATAAGCAAAAATGATTATGGCTTCTCCTTGTACAAAAGATTCCGGATGTAAAATACCCCTCCATTTGGATCTCCGGGAGAGGGGTGTACAGGGGGCGCCAGCATCGAGATTTAACATATACTTCGCTAATATATGTGGCCTTAATTATAACCTGAACTCCGTCCGCCATTTCCTCCAGACTAATAGGCCCCAACTCCTCTTCCTCACCGAAAGTCAAATTAGTGCCAAAACAGCCACTAATCACCTTAATTTCCCGGGATACGAGCTTCTTACTTCTTTTAGATTGCCTGGAGGTGTGTGCGCATACGTCCGTAGCAATCTACCCTGCACCAGACTCCCCAATTTAGAAGCTGGAAGAAAATACATATTATGGATAAAATTCTCTCTCAGGGCTGCAACTAAATTCATCTATTGCATTTACCGGTCACCTTCTGACAACAACTTTCTCCAGCATTTTGATTACCTTTCTAAAAAAACCGACCATCTGATTTTTGAATATCCTTCCTCCGAGGTCACTATTCTTTGTGACTTCAATGTCTATAATAAGGAATGGCTAGGATCTTCAAAAACCTATACACAAGGAAGAGGAGCGGAGGCTTTTGTAGTCAGCAATTCTTTAGCCAATATAGTTCAGCAACCTACTTACTTTCGTCGCATCCCAACATACAACTCAAATCTCTTGGATCTCCTTCTTGCTACAAATCCTGACTGCTATAAGATATCAGTCACCGCCCCCCTTAGTGGTTCAGACCACGGCATGGTCACTGCTTCCTGCGCAATGCAACCTGAGCCCACACAGTCATCTCACCCACGTATCGCTTGGCACTATAACTCCGCGAACTGGGACGAAATGCGAGATAAATTTTCCTCATTTCCATGGTCGTCTGTCTGCTTCTCTCATCCTGACCCCTCTGATATCTCACAAAACGTCACCGAAATTATCCAAGCTGGCATGAAATTATTTATTCCGCGTACACAGAAAACCTCTGCAGCCACTCAAAAGCCCTGGTTCTCTAAATTATGTGAAAAGGTCAAAGCTCATAAAACGCTTGTACACAATCCCAGTAAAGAAAACCGTCAAGCGTTTAACGACGCAAGAAACCGCTATGTCCGAATTCTTTCTGAGGCCAAAAACTCGTTTAATAACCACATCAAAAACAAAGCCCTCTTAAGCTCCAGCGGCAGCAAACCCTTCTGGACTCTTGCTAAATCTATTGGGAATAATTTCAGCAAAAGCACGTTCCCACCTCTTGTCTCAGGGGATGAAATTGTTTCTACCTCCCTGGGCAAGGCTGAACTTTTTGCTTCGTTGTTCGCCGGCAATTCTACTCTCAACCCACCTCCAAATGTTCAACCACCAACAGTCCCCAATGCCGCGCATAAAATGACGGATATCATTTTCAAAACTAAAATGGTACGAAAGATGCTCTCTCCTCTTAATACAAGGAAAGACTATGGCCTTGACGAGATCCCAGCAATTGTTCTCAAAAAATGCGCACCAGAGCTTGCTCCTGTCCTGACTCGTCTGTTTCAGATATCTTATAATAAAGGCATATTCCCTAGTAACTGAAAAACTACTCGAGTACAACCCGTTCCCAAGAAACGATCCAAAGCGTTTCATAGCAACTACAGGCCTATTTCTCTCCTTTCAGTCGTCTCTAAAGTGATGGAAAACTATATAAGCACCGAACTACTAAACATTCTTGAAAAACACAGTCTAATACACGACAGGCAGTATGGATTGCGTCAGCGCAGATCAACTGCCGACCTTCTTTCCTTCGTCACCCATTCTTTGAACAAGTCTATGAACAGTGAATCCCAGATTGTCGCTCTAGACATATCCAAAGCATTCGACCAGGTCTGGCACGCAGCGCTGCTTAATAAACCTCCGGCCTATGGCTTACCACCAAAACTCTGTACCTGGACAGCAAATTTCCTCTCCAACCGGAGCATTTCTGTTGTCGTGGATGGCCATTCCTCTAAATTGTATCCAATTAACGCAGTAGTTCCTCAAGGTTCAGCTTTAGCCCCTACTTTGTTTCTTCTCCACATCAATGGCCTCCTGTCTAGCACATCCAACCCAGATCACAGTTACGCGGACGACAGCATCCTCTACTCAAATATACAATATTATAAGCCCGTCTCTTTAGCCCAATTAGATGAGGATCGCAGACTCATGGAGGGTTCTGTCTCCTTGGATCTCTAAAAAATTATGACTAGGGAAGTAGAAATATTGTACAATTCAACCCCACCAAATCACAGTCTTGCTTTCTTTCTCATAAGAGATACCAGCTAATCTCTATACCTTATATACTTCACAAGTAAGGCCAAACCTCGAATACTTATAGTTCCTCCATAGTTCCTCCACCTGCTGCCCCCAACAGATCTACCAGGGGAACAGAGAGAATGCACCATTTTACTGTCCAGGTCACCAGACATAGAACATCTTGTTATGTCCGCTCTTTTGTCCCGAGGACTTCCAAGTTGTGGAATTCCTTGCCGGCACATGTTTTTCCTTCTCCCCCGAACCTCCAAACCTTTAGGTCCACAATTAACAAGTTGCCTCTTTCCTCCTTGTCGACACCCATGGTACGATAGTATTTAGGCTGTAAGCCCTCGTGGTGTGTTGTTGATATATATATATATATATATATATATATATATATATATATATATATATATATATATATATATATATATATATATATATATATATATATATATAAGAATTTTCATAAAAGTGTTTTTAATAGAAAATATTATGTCTTCCTAATGCAAGCAGACATGAATCTGGTCATCGGTATAGCCTATGTAGTAGAAACAATGTACCATATTTTATCAAAATTACTTATTGTTTAGGTTAATAACAGATTGAATTATTGAAATTTGAACGAATTAATGACAATTCGTTACCAAAGCGCACTTACTGTGTCTCGATTTTTTTTTCTTACAAACATGCATCATTTTTCGATAAAAAAAATGAAAAAATGCAATAATATAAGGGTGTTCGAAAAAAACAATTGTAGGGATCACCAAGGACTTATGGACCATCCTGTGATTGTCAAAATATTTAAATAAGATGCAGCTTTTGACACAGGCACAGTACATTTTGAGTAACCCTCCGTAACATATTTTACCGTCTTTTGCTTGGCTGCTCAGCGGAGAGGCAGCAAGTAGGGTAGTGAATTTTAAGTCCTGAGAAACCGGAAAGTTGAAAGGAGAAAGCCCGTATTTATTGTAAAATGTATTCTTGAAATCAAGTTACAGTGTAATCCGCATATAATGGACTCGAGAGAACCAAGAGATATAGTTCATTATACCAGAGTGTCCATCTTATGAGAATGAAACATTAATAAAAAACTGAATTTTATTGCTAAATATATGTATGTACACATTTATAAAATCGAACACAAATGTGTCAGTTAATAATATAATCTTCTAACAACATTTAGTATACAAAATGTTATTTAAAAAAAAAAGTCTGTTATTTTACTTTGAACGGGTTTTTTAAAATAATTGTTCTGCAAATAAGTTTAACTTTATTTAATTTTGGAAACATTTGAATGCTGTTCTCTTCCTGTAGGAAATAACGCAGTAAGGTTTGTACACAGCTAAGAGCCTCTTCTGTGGTACAGCAGTCTCTTCTGCAATATTATCATCTTCAACTTGTTCCTGAAGTCTTTGATTTACCAAGTCTTTGTCAGGTAATTCTTCGCTTATAGCAACGTTATTATCGACCATTACAAAATCCTCTAAAACCATTAATTTGTTTATTCTTGTTAGCTTAGCCAATGGAAGGTCATCCTCTGGATCTGAATCCATTAAAGCAGCTGTTGTTCTTACTATAGCTGCATGGCGAACGCTGTTATGAATCGTTTGCGCAAGGCTTAATAAATTTAAAGCTTCTAAAATAGTAATACTTCTGTTGATGTTGGTATTGTCCGGAGTCCCTATAATTTTAATCAACATTTCTTTTCTGCAAATTTGTTTCAAACTCCAAGTGACACCCTGGACCATGGGCTATAGAACTGATGTTACATTAGGTGGGGAAAAAAATGAAGTTTAATTTCCGGATGAGTCGGGCAATTATCCGCTAGCAATAAGATTTTTCGATTTTTTTTTTAATGATCGCTTTTTCTTTTTTAAATAATCCACAAAAATCAATGAGGTCATCCAGGCTTTATTATTGTTCCAAGAATAGGCCACGGGAAGAGTCTTGACGTTTTTAAAACATCGAGGATTTTGAAATTTCCCTGAAACAACAGAGAACGAATTCCTAACACTTAAAACTATAAATTTTCTGATTGAAGAGAAAAATTAAAATAAACAGTACAGTGCTACATTTATGTACTCTTGAGCTTACCTATAATGAGTACTTTTCGTTTTTCGATTCCAGAAGCATTGGCGGAAACCAAGGCTGTGATACGTTCTTTGCACATTTTTTTACCCTGCTGCATGTTTCACCTTTTAACTTGTGGGTTTTATGGGGAACATTTTATAAAATATCCCAGTTTCATCGGCATTAAATATGTTATTCTCTGTAGTCATTACTTATCAGAGATCAAAAACGGACCAACCAGTCATCTGTAAAATTTCTACCCACTGAAGTAGGCTCGCCGCATATTCTTCCAAACACAATGTGCCTTTTTTAAAACAGTCGAGCCATCCAGAGCTGCATTTGAGGTCCTCGCCGATTAATTTTCCAAATTCTTCTGCCTTAATGTGTAACATTGGTCCACTCACTGAAAAATTGTTTGCCCCTTTTTGTTGAAACCACTTGAACAACATTTTGTCGACCTGAGAATGCAAAGACAAACGCATTTTTTTTCGGTCGTTAATTTTCCAGTCATTTAATTTTTTTTTAGCGATTCTTCCAAATATTTGACATAGTGGATTTTCTTAACACCATTTTTAAACACACATTTGTCTGAGAATTTCCTTTTTGAGTATCACTTATTATTGCCAATTTTTTTCATGTAGAGTAAATGCCACTTGCACGGTTTTAGCCATATATTCCAAAAGTTTAGAGGCAAATACAACGTACCTAATAACATTCGCATAACAACTGTAAGCACGAACTCGAATAAAATCTTGTTTACTATTGCATCAGAAAACATTGGGCTGGGGAATCCCCGATTTCCCGAAAAAACTCGCTTATGATAGACTCTCCAACATCGGCAGACTCTACCAGGATTAGCTCACTCTAAAGCCTTTATAAACTGCTAAAAAAAACTTCTAGAATTGAACAGGCAACAACTAAAAGCTCTGGTTGGTCTGTCTGTCTACACGACATTATTGGTTGCATCGCCACCTGTCCAAAATTCGACTTGGGCAGTGAAGCCACGTGCCGATAGTGTCTGGAGAGTGACGAAACAGCAGGAGCATGTGCTATGTTCCTGTCCGGTGGACCTGCTCTTTAACAAGACGCAACTTTCAGCCCATAACCTTGTCAACTTCTGTAAGAGCCTGAAATTGATGGCTGGCTGAAATATAAAACAATTAGGCACGAGTGTCAATACACCCAAGCTTGCAAGCTTACTGGACAATTGATAGTCCCTTTATTAATCTTATTTTTAAAGGGGTACACATTGATCCAATCCAATCCATAGCAGGTGGTAGTGGAATTTTCCTTTATGTAATAGTAAAGGATTTTTTCACGCCCGAGGAGGTACCACCCCATACATCAAGGGGCCGGTGAAGTCCCAACGGACGTTTCCGGTTCTGGTGTATGAGTCGGTTTCCCTTATAAGCAAAAATGATGATGGCTCCTCCTTGTATAAAATATTCCGGAGGCAAAATACCCCTCCATTCGGATCTCCGGGAGAGGGGTGTACAGGGGGCGCCAACATCAAGATTTAACATATCCTTTTCGAATATATGTGGCCTAAATTCTAACCTGAACTCCGTCCACCATTTCCTCCAGGCTAACAGGCCCCAACTCCTCTTCCTCACCGAAACCCAAATCAGTGCCAAAACAGCCACTAATCACCTTAATTTCCCGGGGTATGAGCTCCTTACTGCGTTTAGATTGCATGGAGGCGTGTGCGCATACGTCCGTAGCAATCTACCCTGCACCAGACTTCCCAATTTAGAAGCTGGAAGAAAAGACATACTATGGATAAAACTCTCTCTCAGGGCTGCAACTAAATTTATCTGTTGCATTTACCGGTCACCTTCTGACAACAACTTTGTCCAGCTCTTTGACTACCTTTCTGAAAAAACCGACTATCTAATTTCTGAATATCCTTCCTCCGAGGTCACTATTCTTGGCGACTTCAATGTCCATAATAAGGAATGGCTAGGATCTTCAAAAACCGACCCACAAGGGAGAGCAGCGGAGGCCTTTGCAGTCAGCAATTCTTTGGCCAATATGGTACAGCAACCTACTTATTTTCCTCGTATCCCAACACACAGCTCAAATCCCTTGGATCTCCTTCTTACTACAAATCCTGAATGCTATAAGATATCAGTCACCGCCCCCCTTGGTCGCTCAGACCACGGCATGGTCACTGCTTCCTGTGCAATGCAACCCGAGGTCACACAGTCATCACACCCACGTATCGTTTGGCACTACAACTCCGCAAACTGGGACGAAATGCGGAATTACTTTTCCTCATTTCCATGGGCGTCTGTCTGCTTCTCTCATCCTGACCCCTCTGATATCTCACAAAACGTCACCGAAATTATCCAAGCTGGCATGGAATTATTTATTCCACGTACACAGAAAACCTCTTCAGCCACTCAAAAGCCCTGGTTCTCTAAATCCTGTGACAAGGCCAGACTTGAAAAGGTCAAAGCTCACAAAACGCTTCTACACAATCCCAGTCAAGAAAATCGTCAAGCATTCAACGACGCAAGAAACCGCTATGTCCGCATTCTTTCTGAGGCAAAAAACTCGTTTAATAACCACATCAAAAACAAAGTCCTCTCAAGCTCCAACGGCGGCAAACCCTTCTGGACTCTTGCTAAGTCTATTGGGAATAATTTCTGCAAGAGCACGTTCCCACCTCTTGTCTCAGGTGATGAAATTGTTTCTACCGCCCTGGGCAAGGCTGAACTTTTTGCTTCGTTGTTCGCCGGAAATTCTACTCTCAACCCACCTCCAAATGTTCAACCACCAACAGTCCCCAATGTCGCGCATAAAATGACTGATATCATTTTCCAAACTAAAAAGGTACGAAAGATGCTCTCTTCTCTTAATACCAGGAAAGCCTCTGGCCTTGACGAGATCCCAGCAATTGTTCTCAAAAAATGCGCACCAGAACTTGCTCCTGTCCTGACTCGTCTGTTTCAGATATCTTACAATAAAGGCATATTCCCTAGTAACTGGAAAACTGCTCGAGTACAACCCATCCCCAAGAAAGGATCCAAAGCGCTTCCTAGCAACTACAGGCCTATTTCTCTTCTTTCAGTCATCTCTAAAGTGATGGAAAAGTATATAAACACCGAACTACTAAAATTCCTTGAAAAACACAGTCTAATCCACGACAGGCAGTATGGATTCCGTCAGCGCAGATCGACTGCCGACCTCCTTTCCTTTGTCACCCATTCTTGGAACAAGTCTATGGAACAACACGGTGAATCCCAGATTGTTGCTCTAGACATATCCAAAGCATTCGACCAGGTCTGGCACGCAGCGCTGTTTAATAAACTTCCGGCCTATGGCCTACCACCAAAACTTTGTACCTGGACAGCAAATTTCCTCTCCAACAGGAGCATATCTGTTGTTGTGGATGGCCATTCCTCTAAACTGTATCCAATTAATGCAGGAGTTCCTCAAGGTTCAGCTTTAGCCCCTACTTTGTTTCTTCTCCACATCAATGACCTCCTCTCTAGCACATCCAATCCAGTTCACAGTTACGCGGACGACAGCACCCTCCACTCAAACATACAATATTCTAAGCCTGTCTCTTTAGCCCAATTAGATGAGGATCGCAGACTCATGGAGGGTTCTGTCTCCGTAGACCTCCAAAAAATATTAGACTGGGGAAGTAGAAATCTTGTACAATTCAACCCCACCAAAACTAAGTCTTGCTTTCTTTCTCACAAGAGATACAGCAGCCCTAGACCCATCACAATGAACAACCAAGTTATTCAAAGTAATGAGTCCTTTTCTCTTGTTGGCATTACTGTGGATCGAAATCTTAATTGGCACCAACATGTTACATCAATTGCAGAAGCGGCTGCTAAGAAATTGGGTTTCCTCTTCCGGGCTCGCAAATTCTTTTCACCAACTAATCTCTATACCTTATACACTTCACAAATAAGGCCAAACCTCGAATACTGCTCCCACATCTGGGGTGCAGCTGCCGCTTCTACACTCGCTATCCTGGACTCCATTCAAAAGAGAGCTGTACGTCTCATCGGTGACCCTACCCTCACCCAAAGGCTTCCATCCCTTGCCCACCGACGTGCCGTTGGTGACCTCTCTCTCTTTTATAGATATCTGCACGGGCACTGCTCAGAGGAGCTTTCCTCCATAATTCCCCCACCTGCTGCCCCCAGCAGATCTACCAGGGGAACAGAGCGAATGCACCCTTTTAACGTCCAGGTCACCAGACATAGAACATCTTGTTATGCCCGCTCTTTTGTCCCGAGGACTTCCAAGTTGTGGAATTCCTTGCCGGGACATGTTTTTCCTTCTCCTCCGAACCTCCAAACCTTCAAGTCCAAAATTAACAAGCTGCCTCTTTCCTCCTTGTCAACACCCACGGTACGATAGTATTTAGGCTGTAAGCCCTCGTGGTGTGTTGTTGACATAAAAAAAAAAAAAAAAAAAACCCTGTAATTAATGTATACAATCTTTTCTCGTATCTTGTATAATAAAAATTATATTGAGCTTTACCCTAGAATGTGTCACCCTGTATATATGAAAGTAAATCCGAATATGGATTCTAGGGGGCCTAGTTACCGCTCATTTGGGAAAATATTTTTAAATTTAAAAAGTCGTGGTCTCCTTATTAACGAATTTTGTCTACGAAGATGAGCTAGTCTGTTATACCAAAAACTTAACCAAACCTACGCCCAAAGCATCAACTTAACTAATCCCACAGCCAAAGCATCAGAGAAAGGGTCCATTTGAAATGAATTTTCTGTAAATATTTTAGTAAAATGAAGGACAATGACGGTTGAAGCGGAAACTTAAGAGTTGGCAGAACAGTCATCTTGTGACATTTTCTTTACGTAATCGGTATTTGCTTTAGGTTCTTTGCCTAAATATTGCCAATTTTGACGTTTCAAATCACGACTTTGGCGTTTTGAGGAAACGCCAATTTTGTTTTCCATAAATGACTATAACTTTTTTATCTTTTAACTAACAGACCTAAATTTTGGTACGTGGATCACAAACACGCGTACCGGTAATAACAGGGTAAGGGCACCTTAGGTCTGGTGACCTTAGGTGACACAATCTAGTGTCAAACAAAAACTAGGCAAGATCCAAAGGAAGGCTTGCCTAAACATCACAGGGGCCATGTCTTCAACCCCAACAGCCGCCAGGAGGTGTTGCTGGATCTGCTCCCCCTACACTTAGTTGTTATCGGGGAGGCTAGGCTAGGACTATACAGACTAGCCTGCAATAGTAGACTGAAAATTAACCGAGGCTTCAGGGGCCCCTGGAAAATTCAGGAGATCGTGAAGGAGCCCATGCTTAAAATGAGGTCAGACTTCGCGAGCCCGCGAATCTGCAGGGAAAACAACTTTACAGTGGAAATCCCCGACCGCGAGGCATGGCGGGAGGAGACGCCGGGCATACCACGGGACGCGCTCGTCTGGTTCAGCGACGGATCTGGCGGGGAGCGTGGGACGGAAGGACCGAGGGTAAGTCATAGTATTTCTCTCGGAGCCCATGCAACGGTTTTTCAGGCCGAAATGTACGCCATCCTGCACTGTGTGCGGGAGAGCAAGAGGAAGGGATACACCAACAAGCGGATCGTCATAGCCGCAGATAGCCAGGCAGCCCTTAAGGCACTAAGTAGCCCACTGGTAAATTCCTGGCTGGTGAGTGAGTCCCGAGACGAGACGAGCGACCTGACTGGGCAGAATGAGGTCACCCTCATCTGGGTGCCGGGTCACTGGGAAATCAAAGGCAATGAAGGAGCTGACAGTCTCGCAAAGAGAGGGTCAGCAGAACCATTTATGGGACCAGAACCTGCTTTGGGCGTGATAAAGAGCACTGCCAAGCCAGCCATTAAATCATGTGTCAGAAACCAACACAAGGTGTACTGGGCAGACTGTCCAGGGCTTAGACATGAGAAGTCAATAATTGACGAACCCAGTTCAGTACTACGGATGTCTAAGAATTTATTTCAAGGCGGCGGGAAGTTTTACGGGCAGAGGAGGGAGCCACAATGGGAAACCCATTGTCTTCCTTTGTTGCCGAACTCTTCACGAGTCGATTTGAGAGTGGCTTTGCTGGAGCGGTGGAGTCTTTTCCGAGGGTATGGTTAAGACATGTCTACGATATTTTTTGCCATATTTGACCTCAGTAAAGATGACATCAATAATTTTGTTAATAAATTTAAAAAAAGCAATTACCCTTCCTTGACACTATTGTCACCAAAAATTACGGTAGGTTAGAATTTGACATTTGTAGGAAAGAAACTTCTACAAATCGCTTCATACAATCAGACCTAAATCATCATTTTGGTTACAAAATCTCGAGTTTGACCTTCCTGTTTCGGAGGTTATTTAGTTTTATTTTGAGAAGTAAGCGATACGACATGAAAAAAAAGGTATTGCAATCTGTAACGATTTATCTCCAGACATTGTGTATAGCGTAGTTACTAAGCATAGATGAAAAACGTAGATAAGTGGCATTACGACATTGAAGCTTCAATCCGACGAGCCACGCAAAAAGTCCGCAGTACCTTCTTTCTATCTTTTTGTACAAAGAGGTTAGAAAAAATTTTTAAACATAAGGACCTGAGAGTTGTTTATAAAGTTGATAATTTGAAGAACCTATTGTGTGGACCAAAGGATACTATTGACTTCCGACAAAAAACGGGCATTTATCAAATTTCTTGTAGTGGTTGCGACAAAATCTATATTACACAAACTCGGAGATCGATCACAACAAGATTCAAAGAGCACAGAGGTCATTTCAGATTCAATAGAGTAGAATGATTGACTCGGGGCGTAAGGTAGGCGATAGTAGTCTTAAGTTATTGAAAGCAACCAGGGATTATCACAAGTTAGATGCTTTTGAAAGTTTAGAAATCCAGAAAATTTGGTGAATTCTGACAGGGGTCCGGTCAATTCAAGCACGAAATTTCCAGATAATTCATGGTTGCCTTTAACATCGAGTCGGTTAGGCGTATCCACTGTCATGACACTAGTCCTTGAATTACGTCACCCAGTCTTACGTCATCCGGTGTTGCATCATCTGGTGCTGAGGCATCCGATATTCCATCATGTGGTGTTTCATCATCCGGTATTGCATCATCAGTATTACATCATTTTAGTGTATAGATTAGGGATATAAATAGGATAATTTTGTTCATACAGTAAGCTTAGCGACAGCTACTGATGAAGACAACTTCGTTGTCGAAATACGTATCTAGCGCAAAACTCTTTGTTATTATTTTCGTAGTTTTTTGGGGTGATTCTGCTTTTTGTTTCAATTTTTTCAGTCTTTCCGTAGAAGTAATTTCTCGTAAGATTTTTGTGAAATAAAATAAATGTTTGATAGTTGTAAAAAAATGTTTTCCAAACATCGTGAAAAAATTTTTTGAACAAATTTGCGGAAAAGAGATAATCTTTATGTAACATCTTTTTAAGAAAGACATATTTGACATGAAAAAGATTTTAATGAAAATTCGCTATCATAATGCACTTGCTGCGTCCTGACTTTAATAAGTCAACAATGAGTGACTCTTGAGGTCATGCGTAATTTTATTATTTGTCCAGTAGCTCCTCGCATTGTACGATATAGATGTCACAATTCTCTTCCGGTCTCAGCTCGCTAGACATAATTCGTTTGTGTTAACTAAAATACATATTATGATAAGTATACAGTGTGCCCCAAACTGCATGGGAATGTATCGCTATCTCCGTTATTATTAGAGATAGGGAAACAGTTAAATTAGCAATTTTTTGTAGAATTTTGTGCTCGTTCCAAATATGACTTTTATTTTGCCCTGCCTCTTTTCGTTTTCGAGTTATTTTGAGGGAAAAAAAAAACAAAATTTGTCGATTTTTTTTTTCTTTATTATATAACTAGGCATTGATCTGACATGTCTAAGACTTGCACATTATCGTGACACTTTTTACAGAGTAATCTTTTTGTGCTATTCTCAACTTTGGATTGTCATTTGTTTTTGAGCTAGAGGTTACAACGTTTGTTTTTATTATGGCAGCCATATTTGATATTTTGCTCATGTGATAGCCTGTGAAAAGAGCTTTCCAATGATGTACAACGTGTTTGAGAAATCTTGCAACTGCACTGACAATTTTGAGAAAAACCGTTTTGAGGATAGTAGGCTATGAAAACCAATACCAGACACAAATGACAAAAAAATAGTGTTCAAAAAGCAGTAGGCCATGAAATCTAACAATAGACTTTTACTTTTAACATAATTTTCCGTAATGATTCACGATAAAAAAATAGGAACTTTGAGCACACCAATGAATCGGCCCATTAATACAAATGATATTTTACATTACAACATTATCATAAAAAATTGTTATAATTTAATTAAATAGGTAAACCTAGTAAATAACTAAATTTACTAACAGAACTCAATAAAAAGCAGATTAGTGATTTACGAAGACGCCTTTGAAAATTGTTTGATTTTTAAACTTAAGTTAACTGAAAAACAACAGAAGAAATGTTGCTATGGATATAACACTATCGCGACAATTAAGAATACTGTCATTCTTAATTATCTGAACAATTTGAGGCTTATTTAACACGTTGCTTAAAATGTTTTACTAAATAGTTTGTTTCTTAGTGAATTTTCTTAGAAAAAATTCGCTAATGAGGAGATCCCGACTTTAGAATTTTGAAAAAATTCTTCAAATGAGCGCGATCTAGGACCTCTAGAACCCATATCCGGGGTCAATTTCAATTTTTATATGTTTATATGTATATATATATATATATATATATATATATATATATATATATATATATATATATATATATATATATATATATATATATATATATATATATATATGTATGTATGTATGTATGTATGTATCACACCAATAACTCAAAAAATAATAGACCCATTTTGATAACATTTGGCACGTACCTTCCCTTTATAAGTAGATTGGATAAATAAGTTCGTTATCCAGAAAAATCTAACCAGGTTTTCTCAAAAAGTCAAAAGCTATGGTTACCAAAATTGGTACGTAAGTTTACTTTATTAAAAGGAAACTATACACCAAAATTTATATTTATATGTTAAAAGACAAAATATATAACAAAATATTTGGTCGAAGATCATTTATATGAAAATTCACTACCATAACGCACTTGCTGCGTCCAAACTTTTAAAAAATTATTCAACAATATGTTCAGTAATGAAGAATATTTTTACATGTTGGAATCTTATATTCGTTTTAACCGAAATACTGAGGCAGCTGCAAATTCATTTCAAAACAACTACCCAGAAAGACGACAACCAAACACCAAAATATTTCGCAGGATAGTAACCAATCTTTTGAACGACGGTAGCTTCTACGCAAAGAAACCACCAATGCCTAGAAATGAAGAAAGAAATAATGCCGTCTTACAGGTTTCAAACAAAAACCCTCCGCAATCTGTTCAGTTTTACGGCGAAAATTGACGTTCCAAAAAGTACGGTAAACCGTGTCTTAAAACAAAGTCGTTACCATCCATACAAACCTATAATCGTACAAGGCTTAAATGTTCACGATTACCTTGAGCGACTTCAATTCTGCAGATGATATCAAGGACAATGTCAGCAAGATGAAAATTTTCATTTGAAAATAATATGGAGTGATGAATCCAGATTTACAAATTGTGGTGTCTATAATCGCCATAAAAGGCATTATTGGCCAAATGAAAATCCCCATCTAAAGGAAGAAAGACGACTGCAAGACAGATTTGGTATTAATCTTTGGTGCGGCTTATTAGGTAAAAAACTGTTATTTTTATTTGTAGATTAGACAATTAATTTTAAAAAATTTCAGGTAATTTCGTTGTTGGTCCGTTCTTTTTTGAAAATTATTTAACTGGGGAAAGGTATCTTAATCTATTGAGAAATAATATCTTACCAACAATTAGAAGAGTTCATGATAATTTAGACGATATTTGGTACTAACAAGACGCTTGTCCAGCTGACAATGCTAGGATTGTCAAAAAATTTTTGTACCAAAATTTTAATAATCGTGCCATTTGTAACAATGGGCCGGTTCATTGGTGTGATCGAAGTCCTGATATAACATCCATGGATTTTTATATTTGGGGTACTCTGAAGAATGGTGTGCATAAATTCGATCCACCACAAAATATCAATGAATTACGAAACAGAATCACGGATGCAATAAATCATATTAACCAAAACACCCTCACCAGAGTTTGCAGGCATGTTTCAAAAAGGTGTGTAAAGTGCATTAACAAAACGGTGGCCATATTGAACAATTTTCTATTTAGTGTATTTTTAAATTTCTATTTTATTATTGGTTGAGCTCTGTTTCTAATTGTGTTGTTTTGTGGAGTTTAAGTTTCTATTTGTTATTGCCGGGTTTCGTTATTAAACTGTTTCACATAATATTACCTAGCATTATTACCTAATTAAGTATTGCAAATTAAATCACATTTTTTTATCGTGAATCATTACGAAAAATCATGTTAAAAGTAGAAGTCTCTTGTTAGACTCCATGGCCTACTGCTTTTTAGACACTTTTTTTTTTTGTCATTTGCTTTCTGGTATTGGATTTCCTAGCCTACTATGCTCAAAACGGTTTTTCTCAAAATTGTCAGTGCAATTACAAGATTTCTCAAGCATGTTGTACATCATTGGAAAGCTTTTTTAACAGGCTATCACATGAGAACAGATCCAATATGACTGCCATAATAAAATAAAAACGTTGATACCTGTAGCTCAAAAAAAAATGACAATCCAAAGTTGAGAATAGCACAGAAAGATTACTCTGTAAAAAGTGTCCCGATGATGTGCAAGTCTTAGACAAATTTTGGTTTTTCCAAAATAACTCGAAAACTAAAAGAGGCAGGGCAAAATGCATATCATATTGGGAACGGGCATGAAATTCTACAATACATTGTTAACTTAACAGTCTTCCTATCTATAATAATAACGGAGATAACAATACATTCCCATCCAGTTTGGGACACACTGTATAGAACGCATTCATTACTAAGAATTATTTGCATAATAGTCTGACGACCGCAGCCATGAAACAAGAAAACACACACACAACTATTTGCAAATTAGCTATCTTCATTCTTTATCTCTTAAAATAAGGAACTATGCATCTCAATTTCTGTCGCAGCAAAGAAAACGCTTTCTCTTTATGTAGTTCACAGCGCCGGATCTTGGATTTTTTCGAGGTGGGGCAAAAACTTAAAACTGCCGCCCTCGGCCGTCGTCCGTCGCTTATTCTTCTTCAAGATTTTGTGTCAATTTCTCATTTTTTTTTTAGAAAATACGAGCTTATTTATTAGGGTAAGATTTGTGATAAATCGTTGAATCCATTTTATACTTTATTTGTCTGTTTTTTGTTGCGATGAAAAGATACATACCAAAAGAAAAGTTATGTACCTAGAAACTCAATCACTAACGTGACTAAAATATTACGAGGTCAGTGACAAAAATTATAATTTCACCCTACGAGCCTTTTTGTTTTGAATCTAAGTCTATGGACTCGTTATAACTAATTTAAGAAGTGATTTAATTTTCGATTGCCAGAGTCACGATACCTGACAAACGTAATTTTTTGATCATTTTTAAAAGCTCTGACAATTGGTAAACGATTGTGGCGTAAAAGTTATAGTTTGATACACTTTATTAGGCAAATCAACTAATAAAATATTATAAAGATGTTTGTAAATACTTACTCTCTGTTCTTTTCTCCTTTAGTGAATTTTCTTCAAAAAAATTCACCAATGAGGAAATCACGACTTTTGAATTTTGAAAAAATTTCTTCAAATGAGTGCTATTTGGGACCCTTGGAAACCAAATCCGAGGTCAGTTTCAGACTTTATATGTTATATATATATATATATATATATATATATATATATATATATATATATATATATATATATATATATATATATATATATATATATATATATATATATATATATATATATATATTTAACTGCAAATTATCCGAAAACGGTAAACTTTAAAACATTTTAACAGGAATACCCTTTTTATGTAAATTATAGAAACTTTGGTATTTTTGATAATGATACTAGATAGTCACGCAGAAAAAAGATATGTAAATTGAACCATTCCAACTTCTTGTAAGCTACGCCTGTGAATGAGATATGACGTTTCTAACAAATTAGCCATATTTCTCGTAAAAAATTACGCCCATATGTAAAATTTCATTAAAGTACTTATTGAAGTTTTGAAGAAAAAGGAAAAAAGATGTCAGAGTCTTCTTCTAGGGGCTGTAGCTCCCTATCGGTGCATTTGAGAAAGAAGTTTTATAGAAAAAAATTGACTTTTTTGTGGCGTACTACACGTCCAAAAAATTTTGTCAGGCATTTTTGAAACACCTTGTATATACCTATATATATATATATATATATATATATATATATATATATATATATATATATATATATATATATATATATATATATAAAAATAAATTAAACTTACTTTCCTCTACGTGATAGTAAAGGATTTTTTCACGCCCGAGGAGGTACCACCCCTTTAATCAAGGGGCCGGTAAAGCCCCAACGGACGTTTCCGGTTCTGGTGTATGAGTCGGTTTCCCTTGCAAACTAAAATGATGATGGCTCTTCCTTGTACAAAAGATTCCGGAGGTAAAATACCCCTCCATTCAGGTATCCGGGAGAGGGGTGTACAAGGAGCGGCGGCATCAATATTTAACATATCCTTCTCGAATATATGTGGCCTAAATTCTAACCTGAACTCCGTCCACCATTTCCTCCAGGCTAATAGGCCCCAACTCATCTTTCTCACCGAAACCCAAATTAGTGCCAAAACAGCCACTAATCACCTTAATTTCCCGGGGTATGAGCTCATTACTTCCTTTAGATTGCATGGATGTGTGTGCGCATACGTCCGTAGCAATCTACCCTGCACCAGACTCCCTGATTTAGAAGCTGGAAGAAAAGACATACTTTGATTGAAACTCTTTCTCAGGGCTGCGACTAAATTCATCTGTTGCATTTACCGGTCACTTTCTGACAACAACTTTGTCCACCTCTTCGGCCACGTCACTGAAAAAACCGACCATCTGATTTCGGAATATCCTTCCCCCGAGGTCTCTATTCTTGGTGACTTCAATGTCTATAATAAGGAATGGCTAGGATCTTTAAAAACCGATCCACGAGGGAGGGCAGCAGATGCCTTTGCAGTCAGCAATTCTTTAGCCAATATGGTTCAGTAACCTACTTATTTTCCTCGCATCCCAACACATAGCTCAAATGCCCTGGATCTCCTTCTTATTACAAAACTGAATGCTATAAGACATCAGTCACCGCCTCCCTTAGTCGCTCAGACCACGGCGTGGTCACTGCTTCCTGCGCAATGCAATCCAAAGTCACACAATCATCACACCCATGTATCGTTTGGCACTACAACTCCGCGAACTGGGACGAAATGCGGTGATACTTTCCCTCATTTCCATGGGCGTCTGCCTGCTTCTCTTATCCTGACCCCTCTGATATCTCATACAACGTCACCGACATTATCCAAGCTGGCATGGAATTATTTATTTCACGTACACAGAAAACCTCTTCAGCCACTCAAAAGCCACGGTTCTCTAAATCCTAAGGCCAGACTTGAAAAGGTCAAAGCTCACAAAACGCTTCTACATAATCCCAGTCAAGAAAATCGTTAAGCATTTAACGACGCAAGAAACCGCTATGTGCGAATTCTTTCTGAGGCAAAAAACTCGTTTACTAACCACATCAAAAACAAAGTCCTCTCAACCTCCAACGGCAGCAAACCCTCCTGGACTCTTGCTAAATCTATATGCAATAATTTCTGCAAGAGCACGTTCCCACCTTTTGTTTTAGGGGAAGAAATTGCTTCTACCGCCCTGGACAAGGCTGAACTTTTTGCCTCATTGTTCGCCGACATTTCTACTCTCAACCCACCTCCAAATGTTCAACCACCAACACTCCCCAATGTCTCGCATAAAATAACGGACATCATTTTTAAAACTAAAAAGGTACGAAAGATGCTCTCTTCTCTTAACACCAGAAAAGCTTCTGGCCTTAATGAAATCCCAGCAATTGTTCGCAAAAAATGCGCACCAGAACTTGCTTATGCCCTGACGCGCATGTTTCAGACATCTTACAATAGAGGCATATTCCCTAGTAACTGGAAAACTACTCGAGTACAACCCGTCCCTAAGATAGGATCCAAAGCGCTTCCTAGCAACTACCGGCTAATTTCTCTCATTTCAGTCGTCTCTAAAGTGATGGAAAAGTATATAAACACCGAATTACTAAAATTTCTTGCAAAGCACAGTCTAATCCACGACAGACAGTATGGATTCCGTCAGCGCAGATCAACTGCCGACCTCCTTTCCTTTGTCACTTATTCTTGGAACAAGTCTATGGAACTACACGGTGAATCCCAGATTGTCGCTCTAGACATATCCAAAGCATTCAACCAGGTTTGGCACGCAGCGCTGTTTAATAAACTTCCGGCCTATGGCCTACTACCAAAACTAAAACTCTGTACCTGGACAGCAAATTTCCTCTCCAACCGGAGCATTTATGTTGTCGTGGATGGTTATTTCTGTAAACTGTATCCAATTAATGCAGGTGTCCCTCAAGGTTCAGCTTAAGCCCCTAATTTGTTTCTTCTCAACACCAGTGACCTCATCTCTAGCACATCCAACCCAATTCACAGTTATGCAGACGACAGCACCCTCCACTCAAATATATAATATTCTAAGCCTGTCTCTTTAGCCCAATTAGATGAGGATTGCAGACTCATGGAGGGTTCTGTCTCTGTGGATCTCCAAAAAATATTGGACTGGGGAAGTATAAATATTGTACTATTCAACTCCACCAAATCCCAGTCTTGCCTTCTATCTCATAAGAGATACACTAGCCCTAGACCCATCACAATGAACAACCAATCAAAGTAATGAGTCCTTTTTACTTGTTGGCATTTCTGTGGATCGAAATCTCAGTTGGCACCAAAATGTCACATCAATTGCAGAAGCGGCTGGTAAGAAATTAGGTTTCCTCTTCCGGGCTCGCAAATACTTGTCACCAGCTAATCTCTATACCCTATATACTTCACAAATAAGGCCAAACCTCGAATACTGCTCCCACATCTGGGGTGCCGCTACCGCTTCTACGCTCGCTATCCTGGACTCCATTTCGAAGAGAGCTATACGTCTCATCGGTGACCGTACGCTCACCCAAAGGCTGCCATCCCTTGCCCACCGACGTGCCGTTGGTCACCTCTCTCTCTTTTACAGATATCGGCACGGACACTGCTCGGAAGAGCTTACTTCCATAGTTTCTCCAACCTGTCCCGAGTACTTCCAAGTTGTGGAATTTCTTACCGGCACATGTTTGTCCTTCTCCTCCAAACCTCCAATCCTCAAGTCCAGAATTATCAAGTTACCTCTTTCCTCCTTGTCGACATGCACGGTACGATAGTATTTAGGCTGTAAGTCCTCGTGGTAGGGTTCGAAGAGTCCAAGTTTGCGCTTATTTGAAAAAAATTTCGCAAAGTCTCAACATCGATACCTCTCTATTAGCGATTTTTTTTCATAAAAATTTGCTAAAAAGCAAAAATACACAATAAACAAAACAAAAGTTGAATTTTGTTACGTTGTGTTATTTATAACTCAGCTAATGCATTGTGAGGCACCTGCTTCTAGAAAATGCAGGAAAAAAGATATAAAAAATAGCTACATACGAGAGGACAGGCTAAGTAGATATAAACTGACATCCTGGAGAGCATTACGTTTAAGCAATATATATCTTCTACAATTTTCCAGGGAAAATGCATCCCAGATATTAAGTTCCCTGCTAGTAACCATGAAATATTTTGCAATGTGCTCTGTAAAACCTTAAATTACGTTAGAAAACGAATAGAAGTGATAAGATAGAACCTTTCGAGTGGTAAGAGCGTAACTTATATAACATGCCTATTATAGATGCTACACCAGAACATGCAAAATCTACGTAAGAAAAATGATGCAGAAATTATTAATTTGCGAAAGTGTTCAACATACCGGATATTTTAAAAAAAGTCCGAGACTCAGCAAGTGCGTTATGGTAGTGAATTTATATTAAATGCTTCAAATTCGGATAACTTAATTTTCTATAAGCCTAGAAAATTTAATTTTGGTACGTCTTAAGATCTTTCCTAACGCAACATATCCACCAAATTTCATTGAACTAACTTTGTAACTTTCGGAAAAAAAATTTTTTTTGTAAAGGAAACTCAAAATTTGAATAACTCAATTTTTTATTAACTTATAAAGTTGAATTTTGGCGCATAGTAAGCTCTTTTGCAATGCAACCTATTTATCAAATTTCATTAAACTAACTTTGTAATTTTCGAAGAAAAAGTTTTTTTCGAAAGAAAACTGAAAATTTTTCGGGAAAACCTTGCCGTATTTTCCTGGCTAACGAACTCATCCAAGCCATTAATAAAAGAAAGGCACTTGCCGAGTTTCATTGACATCAGTTAATTATTTTTTGAGTTATCGGTTGGATATATATATATATATATATATATATATATATATATATATATATATATATATATATATATATATATATATATATAAATTGAAACTGATATGGGTTCTAGTGGTCCTAGTTCGCGCTCATGTGAAAAATTTTTTGCAAAGTCTCACCATCGATACCTCTCTGAATTAATAAATTTTTTAAAATAAAAATTCACTAAAAAGTCTGGACGCAGCAAGTGTGCTATGGTAGTGCATTTTCATAGAAATATTTTCAATGACAAATATGTCTTTTTAGTGAAACCCTTAATCAAATTTGGTTAACTTTATAGTATAAACAATGTAACGTAGTTGATCAAAAAACTTTATTGTTAGAAAAAGCACAAAAATTTTCTGATAATAAACTTAAAAATTTCCTGAAAAAATTGGTCCCATCTGAATTGCCAACGGACCTCTGCAAGCTATTTACACACCTGCCAAGATATTATTCACAAAAAGTTTGTTGCCAAAATTAAAAAAAAAAAAAATCCTGAAAATTGGCAAATATTTTCTTTCGTGGAAAATCGCCACTTTTCACCAAAAATTGCTAAAGTATTGGTACACAAACATCATCTTTTTGGCGAAGGGTCGAAAATATATTTTTTTAAATAACATTACAATACATAAAGTTCATTTTATATTCATTGATTGTTGTTGCCCTTACTTGGTGAAACTTGTCCATACTACATACAGACTTGGAGACTATTTCTCTGGCTTCACTGTTGGTTTTTGTAGGTGAAGGACGTAGCCAACAAAATCAAAAATCAGATAAGTCACTTTTTAGATATTCATGGAAAGTCAAACCTGTGAAAGTAAGGAAACATATAAGCGGAAAAGTACTCATATTTTCATGTCAAAAACTGCCAGAAATAAGAATGTTATTTGAGTCAGTCACTTTGGAGTTTCATTTGACATTTGTAAAAATATCTGAAAACAATTTATCAACCAAAATGTAAGGATAGATAATCATATCAAATTGATTTTTTGTACCAGTGTTGATTTAAATGTTTTTATACTTTCCTACGAAAACTCGCTCAAGAATCGCATTATCTAATCGGCTATTAGAATTTAATAAGCTCTGCAAAAAATCTAAACTTAAGAATCATGGTATGTGACTACAAGTGTAAATATTTCTAAAACAAGAGTCTTTAAGCAGAGGGGGTGTTATAAAAGAGTGATAACTAAGTGTAATGGGGGGGGGGGGGGATAGATCCCGCAACACCTCCTTGGCGGCTGTTGGGGTTGAAGTCATAGCCCCTGGGCAAGCCATCCTTTGGATCTTGCCTAGTTTTTGTTTAGCACTGGATTGTGTCACCTTATGCCACCAGACCAGTGCCGCGTATGTTAACAATGGTCTGACTACCCTTTGGTACAGCCAGTGTGCCATGATAGGTCTTACTACCCACATTTTTACATATAGCCGCCTAGTGACGGCTAGGGTCATAACTGCCTTACGCAGTATTTGTTCATCGTGACCATTCCAGGTTAGCTTAGAGTCCAATACGTCCCCAAGATATTTTACCTCCCTGGCCATTGGGATATTTCTGCCGTATAGAGTGAGAGTTCTGTGGCTCTCCTACTTCCTCCACCTCGTAAAAAGAATGACGGTTGCTTTCTCGGGGCTCACCTCCAGCCCTTGGCCAACCATTCACCTTTCCACAATTTTCAGTGCTGTCTGCATGCGCTCCCACACTGAATGTGTAGCCTGTCCTCGGACTACTATGACAATGTCGTTCGCATTGCCCCCTACCTTGTACCCCCTCCCGAAAACCTCCCTAGCAGGCCATCCACGAGCACCAGAGCAAGGGAGACAGAACGCCCCCTTGCAGACACCCCGCCGCGACCCACGCCAGCAGGGTCCCTTCCGCAAGTGAGGTGAATACCGCCCTGTCCATGAGCTTGGATGTGATCCACCTGCCACCTCCAGCGACGGATTATAAGTAACTAAGACATTTATCCTAGTAAGTATTTGGCTACTTATCAAATTTCTGCCTCCATCTCTATAAATCAGGAGGACGGCCATTATCCGGAAGTAAGTAATTAAAGCCTACATAGCTTTCGGTAACTCTGCGGGAATGATACAGATTGACCCCTGGCTATAGTTTTCTCCACTAAGCTACCCTATGACAGGGCTGTTCTTAAACAGTAATTTGTGGTGTTCTACGAGGGCCTTAGCAGAAGTCCTTACGGGGATCTAACCTCGTCCTCATTGTAGGGAATAAAGATGGCGCCCAAGAGAATGTAATTAGATGAAATTATATCTCTGAGTCTGATTGTCAGCAACAATTTAAAGTGACACCCGACAAACGGATTTTGAATAACCGTCGTTCATCACAAAAAAAATTAAGGGTCGTCACCTACCAAAAAAGGGTGCGTAAAAATATCGATAATGCCACCAAATAGTCGCAAATAATTTGTTATGCAACCCAAATTTTAAGTCCGATGCCTTTCTCCGTTTAAAAGTTATTGCCTTGAGGTGTTTATTCTGCGCAAACCTGTATATGACAACAGATAAATGATGTTTCTTTTAGTGAATTTTCTTTAAAAAAAAAATCACTAATGAGGAGATCTCGACTTTCGAATTTTGAAAAAATTTCTTCAAATGAGCGCTATTTAGGACCCCCGGAACCCAAATCCGAGGTCAGTTTCAGACTTTATATGTTTATATATATATATATATATATATATATATATATATATATATATATATATATATATATATATATATATATATATATATATATATAGGTGTCACACCTATAACTTAAAAAATAATGGACCGATTTCAATAAAATTTGGCACATACCTTCCTTTCGCAAGTCGCTTGGATAAGTTCGTTAGCCAGGAAAATTGGCCGAGGTTTTCCCGGAAAATTTTGTGTTTTCTTTCGAAAAAAATCGAAAAAAAATTATATCTCCAAAATTAACTAAGTAAGGGCAACCAAATTTCATACGCGGGTTTGTATTATTAGAGGCAAGTTCTCTACCAAAATTTAGCTCCGTAGGTTAAATGACAAAAAAGTTACAGGCATTCAAAGAAAAATAAATTTGGGTTCTCCTCAAAACGTCAAAATCGCGATTTAAAACGTCAAAATTGGTGAGTACATTTCTTTTGCAAGTGGCTTGGATAAGTTCGTTAGCCAGTAAAATCCGACGAGGTTTTTTCGAAAAATTTTGTGTTTTCTTTCGAAAAAAATTTATATCTCCAAAATTAACAAAATAAGGGCAACCAAATTTTACACGCGAGTTTATATCATTATAGGCAAGTTACCTACCAAAATTTAGCTCTGTAGGTCAAAAGACAAAAAAGTTATAGGCACTTAAACAAAAATAAATTGAGGTTTTTCACAAAACGTCAAAGTTGCGATTTAAACGTCAAAATTGGCAACATTTAGGAAAAGAACTTGAATCTAATACGGGCTATGGAAATAAAAAGTCTCAAGAAGAAAGTTTTACAAACCCTGAAGTCTTAGTTTCAACCGTCATTGTCCTTCATTTTAATAAAATGTTTCCAGAAAATTCATTTCAAATAGACCCTTTCTCTAAAAAAAATCAATAAAGCTCATTATATCTGTTATTATACCAGATATGAAAAAAATTGTATATATTAATTATAGGGTGTCTTAAACTACATCTTAAAAAATTATTTCTACAATCACAGGATGGCCCATAAGTCGTTGCATTTTTGCATTTTCCATCGAAATATAATGCATGTTTGTAAGAACAAAAATTCTGGACGCAGTAAGTGCGTTATGGTAGCGAATTTTGATCAAATGCTTAATATTTGAATAGCTCAATTTGCTATTAACCTATAAGGTTGACCAAGAAACGACTTTTTTCGGGAACACTTTAAGTTTACTTTCGGAAATTTTTGTACATTTTCAAACAATAAAGTTATTTTGATGAAAGATGGCACATTGTTTTTACTATATAGATTATACTGGTAACCAAATGTAATGCCTGCTTTAAAAAAAAACACACATTATTGCTATTAAAAAATAGTTTTATGAAAATTCACTACCATAACGCACTTGCTGCGTCCAGAGATTTTTACATATAATCAACCGTTTAAGAGACTATATATACGTAATTATTTCTTATAAAAATTCGCTGAAGAAACTTCGCAGGCACTAAACAGATGCACATCCTTCTAATCATTAATTCACCGTTTCCTTAGTAAGTAAGTAAATGAGATTGTTTCAAATGACGGTCACGAAAGTCTTGAAAGAAGAAATCCTGAATAAGCCAAATCGTATTTGTGTTTGAAATGGATTATCTATATCCGTTGTTTTTTCCAAGTCTGGGTAGAGTTTAGCTCCTCAAGCAATTGGATACAAGAATTCAATCAATGACATCTAAACCGTAGAACAAAGAAATTATAAACAAGAAACCTAATGCAATTGGCAGGCAGACTGAAAGAATAAATGATGACTATGCTTTTTATTGAATTTTCGTAAAAGAAATTCGCTGTTGACGCGATGACTACTTTTAAACTAATTTTTTTCAAAAAAATCGCGAACTAGACCGGCTAGAACCCTTATTTGGGCTCAGTTTTAGATTGTATATCCTTATACAGTGTGGAACAGCCAAATGGAATAGATTCACTATCTCAATTATTGTGCATAACTATAAAAAAACTCGGGACGCAGCAAGTGCGTTATGGTAGTGAATTTTTATTAAATGCTTCAAATTTAAATAACCCAATTTTCTATACACTTAGAGAGTTTAATTTTAATACGTAGTAAGGTTTTTCCTAAGGCAAGATATCCACAAAATTTCATTGAAATAACTTTGTAATTTTCGGAGAAAAAAATTTTTTTCGAAAGAAAATTTAAAATTTGAATAACTCAATTTTCTCTAAACTTAGAAAGTTGAATTTTGGTACGTAGTAAGGTTGAGGCAACATATATAGTAAATTTCATTAAAACAGCTTTGTTACTTTCGGAGAAAAAAAAATTTTCGAAAGAAAACTCAAAATTTTTCCGGAAAACCCAGACTGATTTTTCTGGATAACGAACTCATCCAAGCCATTAATAAAAGACAGGCACTTGCCAAGTTTCATCGAAATCGGTTAATTATTTTTTGAGTTATCATATATATATATATATATATATATATATATATATATATATATATATATATATATATATATATATATATATATATATATTTATATATATATATATATATATATATATATATATATATATATATATATATATATATATATATATATATATAAACATATAAAAATTAAACCTATTTACAAATGAACTTTAATAAGATATTATGCTGTGACAATACCTTTCTCAAGCACCCTAAAATATAATCAAAATGTGCACAGTTATATATGTTTTATTTCTTTTTCCCTTGTCTTAATACACTACATATTTTATGACAATCAATTTAATTTACTTATTTGATTTCATAAATAGTCGGTTAATAGTGACTTGGAATGAAGTAGACACCACATCTTCAAACATATTAAGAGAATATGAGTAAATCAACAGCAACTGGGAATGAATTCGATCAGTCCCCCAGCCACGTGGTTAAAAAACACTGGCTGTATGAGTGGTTACAACTCTACCTCTAAATAAAAGGACTGTAACAGCGGCAGAAGCAGAAGTCAATGGAAGCTGTGTGTATTCGGAAAGAAACTATTGACTATTAATAACAACAATTGACTAAAAACGCTGCGAGTTGTAAGGAAAAAAATAATTATACTACAGAGGTTATAAATGATAATAAATTACAATAGGGTTATATATAATCGTAAATGCTTCCACTGATTAACAATCAGTGAATTCAGTATTACTGACATTTCTCTGAAACTTAAAAATGAATTTCATGAGTCAATGACAATAAGAGAAGCATTGACTAACCAACAGCAACCACATACTTATGATTTAAACATAAATGTTTCAAATTTGAATAGCTCAATTTTCTGTAACCCTAGAAAGCTGAATTTTGGCACATAGTTAGGTATTTCCCAAAGCACTATGTAGACCAAATTTTATCGAAATTTTCGTAAAAAAAATTTTTTTTGAAAGAAAACTCAAAATTTTCCCGGAAAACCCCGTCCGATTTTCCTGGCCAACGAACTCATCCAAGCCATTAATAAAAGAAAGGCACTTGCCGAGTTTCATCTAAATCGGTTAATTATTTTTTGAGTTATCAGACGGATACATATATATATATATATATAAAAATTCAAACTGACCCCGGATATGGGTTCTAGGGGTCCTAATTCGCGCTCATTTGAAAGAATTTTTGCAAAGTCTCACCATCGATACCTCTCTATTAGTGAATTTTTTTAATAAAAATTCACTAAAATCCCGAAACACGTCAATTTCAGATTTTAAAAAAGCTGGACACGCAGCAAGTGCGTTATGGTAGTGAATTTTCAATAAATGCTTCAAATTTGAATAACTTAATTTTATATAAACTTACAAAACATATATATAATATCCACCAAATTTCATTAAAATATCTCTGTAATTTTCGGAGATAAAAATTTGTTTCGAAAGAAAACTCAAAATTTTCCCGGAAAACCTGGTCCGATTTTTCTGGCGAACTCGTCCAAGCTATTAATAAAGGAAATGTATTTGCCGAGGTTCATATGTATATATATATATATATATATATATATATATATATATATATATATATATATATATATATATATATATATATATATATATATATATATACAGTGTGTCCACGGATTGAGTGTGGGTAAGGTATAAGTGACAAAAAATGTGGAATTAGATGATGATATTCTGGGAGTCGCTCCTGCTTTGTCTTAAACTGAGATGTTGAGAAAATGAACAAAATCAATTAATATACAGCGTGGTTTAGAACTGATGTAATGAAATGTATTAAGAGTAAACTACCTTCGTTGTTTAGAATTGAAATTTATGACAGGCTCAAAAAAGTCTTAACCATAACTAAACTTGGGGTAGGTTTGCTTTCATCTCAACCAATTTATTTATTTATTTAGCGTATGGGATTACAGTACGATACACGTGACAGAAGTATACAAAATATACAAAATACACAAAATACAAAACACATATAAACAGAGAAATTTCAAATATGTAAGGACAAACATAACTATTATGACAAACTATATATCTACATCCAAATTGCGAAGCCATTCGATTGCCTCTGGTGTGGCTTTCATAAAATCTTCGAGGTCACAAGCGTAGGAACGCTTAGGACATTCTGAAACGATGTGGTGGATAGTTTGCCGCAGAGATCTGCAATCACATTGTGGGGATTCTGCCCTGCCACATTTGTGTGAGGAGTCAGCACATTTCCCGCAACCTGTTCTAACTCGGTTGAGCTTTGACCATAGTCGGCGTGGTAGGTCGGATCCGTTGAAACAGTGTGTTGGGTCATCTAGTTGAATGTAGTGGTCTCCTGCAGTTTCTGTCCATCTCAATCAATAAAAAAGTAGAGTAAACGCACAAATGGACAGTAGAAGCAATAATTGGCGAGTTGCATGGCTACTTAAGGTCTGCCTTGTTGTTCGTTTCCCGGGATACTACTTATTTGGAAAATTGAAACGTCAATTTTATTTGTCACGAACGGCAAGCTTCTGTATTTAAAAATGTTAACAACAGAACAAAAAGTGTTTATTGTGCAGTGCTATGGTTTGGGTGAAAAACATTCTTATCAGGAAGTAATAAGAAAATTCCTGGAACGCTGGCCAAATTATTCGGTTTCCGCTACTGGTGCAAAAGAAGGTGTTACAAAATTTATGCGAGATGGGAGTGTTTTAAATGTTAAGAAGACAAAATCCGACCTAAATAAAGAAGACAAAGCTGCAGCTGCATTAGCTATGGATTCTGTTAGGCGTTTTCCGAAATTATCATTAAAAGAAGGGCATTAGAACTTGGCAATATTAGCAAATCACATTTGCAACCAATTTATCGTACCAACAAGGTGAAACCTTTCAAAGCAAAACTTATACACACTTTGGAAGAAAAGGACGAGTCAAAACGATTAGATTTTTGTTTATGGTACGGCGAGCAATATCTACAAAATGACAATTTTGGTAGAAGTATTATTTTTTCGGACGAATCCACTTTCACCACTAATGGGGTGGTAAATTCCCAAAATGCACGGCATTGGTCTATGAAGTATCCAAATTATAGAGTTAATTGCAGAAGACAATGCCATAAAAAATAAGTGTGTGGTGTGCTGTTTCTTACACTGGGATAATTGGGCCATATTTTTTTGAGCGGAATATGAATAATAAGTTATCTGGAAATACTGGAAAATATTCTTCAAGACCATTTGCATAACATGTCCCTAGAAGATAGACAAACAGCATACTTTCAGCATGACGGCCACCCAGCACATGCAACAGGAATCGTTCGAGAATGGTTAGATCGAGAATTTCCTGGGCGGTGGATTGGTCGATATGGGCCAATACCTTGGCCTCCCAGAAGTCTCGATCTTACCTTAATGGACTTTTATTTATGGGGCTATCTCAAGCAGAAAGTCTACGCGGCCCCATTAAACAACGATCTTGATTTGTTGAAACTGAGGCTGAAAGAGGCGATTGACGGTATTCCAATTCAACATATTCAAAATGCCTACAAAGCATTTACTAAACGGGCTGAGTTATGTGTATCGGTTGGTGGCAGCACATTTGAAGAATTTCTTTATTTTTCGTTGTTAGTTTTGATGTTTGTTGGCAATGAGCGTTTTGTATTTTACTAATAAATTATTACTTAACATTGCATGGTTACTTACTTTGCGCACCTGCGTGCAGAAAACAACAGGTAAATAGCTCCATGTTGATAGGCAAAAAATGTTAATAATTTACTTGAAAATTCAAAGTAGGCTGATCTGGCTGAAAATTGAGAGCTTTGCAACCCTTCTCCTTGTATAGTACAGAAATGCCGTGTTATAAATCCTGTTATAGCTAATATAACTTCCTGGGATCCGGATGCTCACGCAGGTGGTTTTTTGGTTGTTTCCCTCGGATTGAGGGTCAAATGTTGCTACAATTGTGCACTGGTTGCCTGTTGTGACTGCGTGTATCTTTACATCTTCATATATATATATATATATATATATATATATATATATATATATATATATATATATATATATATATATATATATATATACACACACATATGTATCACACCGATAACGCAAAAAATTTTTGGCCGATTTTGATTAAATTTGGCAGATACCTTCCTTTTAAAAATGGCTTAAACGAGTTCGTTAGCCAGAAAAATTGGACCAGGTTTTCTCAGAAAATTTTGTGTTTTCTTTAAAAAAAAAATATATCTCGGGAATTAACAAAGTAAGGGAAACCAAATTTGGTGTGCGGGTTTATATCCTTATATGTAAATTGCCTACCAAAATTTAGCTCTGTATATCAAAAGTTAAAAAAGTTATAGGCATTTAAAGAAAAATAAATTGGGGTTTTCCTCAAAACGTCAAAGTTGCTATTTAAAATGTCAAAATTGGCAACATTTAGGCAAAGAACTTGAATATAATACGGGCTATGGAAATAAAATGTATCAAGAAGAATGTTTTGCAAACCCTGAAGTCTTAGCTTCAACGGTCACTGTCCTTCATTTTACTAAAATATTTCCAGAAAATTCATTTAAAATAGACCCTTTCTCTGACGCTTGGCACTAGTCTTAGCTATAGAGTTTATCGTTTAATGGTATATAATTTTTGTCGAATTTTCGTAAAAAATCAATAAAGCTCAATATATCCGTTATTATACAAGATATGAAAAAAAATTGTATAAATATTAATTATAGGGTGTCTCTAGCTACATCTTAAAACATTATTTCTACAATCACAAGTGGCCCATAAGTCGTTGGTGATACAAATTTTCTTTTTTTTTTTTAATCAAACACGCCTTATGTTATTGCATTTTTGCATTTTCCATCGAAATATAATGCATGTTTGTAAGAAAAGAAATTCTGGACGCAGCAAGTGCGTTATGATAGCGAATTTTGATCAAATGCTGCATATTTGAATAGCTCAATTTGCTATTAACCTATAAGGTTGACCAAGAAACGATTTTTTTCGGGAACACTTTAAGTTTACTTTCGTAAATTTTTCTACATTTTCAACCAATTAAGTTATTTTGATGAAACATGGCACATTGTTTTTACTATATAGGTTATACTGGTAACCAAATTTGATGCCTGCTTTCTTGAAATAACATAGTTGCTTCTAAAACATTTTTGTGAAAATTCACTACCATAACGTACTTGCTGCGTCCAGACTTTTTTATATGACTAGGTACTGAAGATATGTTAAACCATTTATATTTAAATAACGTTCTGGGTTTCCAAAATATAAATGGATGGCAGGGAGTTTGAGACACAGTGTATGTCTACCATTATTTCAATGTAGGCGAGCTTTTGTCATGAAAATAAAAAAAGTGATGTGAGGTTTTAAAAACAAAAGCCTACTCCCTAACAACAAGTAGCTATGGAAATAAATCGCATTATCCGGTTTATAATCATTAATATATTTCCTTTAATTAGCTTTGATGAGCTTTGCAAAAACTTTCTCTTTTATTTTATTATTGGTTATTTGTTTTAATTAAAAATATGGGATTATATTTGAAAAGCATCAGAAACACGAGCATTTAAGGCACTGCGTAATAACTGTGTCGAACCAGTAAGTGCGTTTTGAAAGTGAATTTAATAAGAACAAGACTTAATTTTAAAAAGTATGGACGCAGTAAGTTCATTATAGCGGCGAATTTTCCCAGAAACGATGTGCGTTTTGAAAATAATATGATTATATACAGGCTGGCCACTCTGAAACAAATCAAACGCGTTTTGGGACGCTTCTCGTGATTTTGTTGAAAATCACTCAAAGAGGTCAATTTTGCTTTCAATGGGGAAGACTTTTAGGCTCATTTTCAACAACCCCCAAGCGAAGGCGCGACCCATCCCTATCCCATATCTTAAATAACACGGTGGATCAAATAGCCACATCATATTAAATCTGGTGTAAATCTCTTTTCAACGGTCCCTTATTTTTTACAATTGAAGCAGTGTGTTCAGATAAATTGACTTCTAAGGTGAGTAATTTTTATGAATTATTTTATTATTATTTATTAAACACTTACCTTTCAGATTATCAGATGTTAAAAATTTAAGACCACTAGTCTCCAAAGAATAGTATAAGTTATGCTCATAACTCGGTGCACATTCTGTAACATTTCTAGGGCGGTTTGTCGGCATTCGTTTACGATACGCGGGCGTAAATCTTATAAGGCAGTGGAGTGATAATCTTACCAACTGTTTGAAAATTTTCAACGGCTGCTATATTATTTTTTTATTTAAAATGAGCGAACAAACTATTTTCACAAAGAATTATGAAAAGTGGCTACTTGGTAATACATCGCCTGTCTTCGTGGTGAAGATTTTTAAGAGGAATATTAAGTACACTTGGAGAACACCCAAATCACCACAACACATATTTCAGAGACCTTACGATCGTTTCGTTGACAAAGTCAACATCTTCAGAGAAAGAAAATTCTGAATTTTCTGAAATATGTGTTGTGGTGATTTGGGTTTTCTCCAAGTGTACTTATTAGTGCTCATCACAGGTTCCAGTTTTCACATAGTAAGAGGAATATTATTAAGCGACCATAAGAAGATTTAACTGCGAACATATCGAACACAAAGAACCATTGATTGAGGTAGAAAATGACATCCTAAAAACAATTGAGCTCCGCGAAACATAAAACGAGAGACACAAGTTAATTTCTTTGCATCGCATTTTAATACAAAGGGCCCATTCATTATAAAAACAAAATAATCCCATCACTGAATGTTAAGAAAAGCAGTGGTTTGAGCACAGACAAAGGCAGTTTCTCCTATTTTTAAAATATCTTCAGTTGCGAGTTTCTACTAATAAATTCTACGAGCTGAGAAATTCGTTGGTCTTCTGACGTTCGGAAATTATCTACAAGGTAAAGCAGGGAACACTGGGCGGTCTCAACCAATCAAAGCTGCGAATTTTTATAAGACAGGCGCGTGGATAATGTCCAAGCGGTTAGAAGAACGCTCGAAATTTGTGATTAGACTAACGACCACGGGTCACTAAGGGGTCAAAGGCAATGAAGAAGCTGACAGTCTCGCGAAGAGAGGGTCAGCAGAACGATTTATGGGACCAGAACTGGTTCTGAGCGTGACAAAGAGGACTGCCAGGGGAGCCATTAAGTCCAGGGTCAGGTCAGGTCAATCATTAACTTATATAATATTTTCCGTGTCTTGTATACCTACTTAATAACGGATATATTGAGCTTTACCAGAGAAATGCGCCACCATGTATATATCTTAACATGTAAAAACTGAAGTTGACCCCGGAGATTTTTTCTACGAAAATATGGTAAAAATGATAAGACTATTAAACGACAAACTCTATAACTGAAACTACTGCCAAAGCATCATTAGAGAAAGGGTGTATCTGAAATTAATTTTCTGCAAATATTTTAGTAAACTGAATGACAACGATGGTTGAAGATGCAACTTAAGGCTTTGTAAAACATACAGTTATTACGAAATTTCTTCTACAAAAGCCGTATTTGTTTCAGGTTGTTCGTCCAAAAATTTCTAATTTTGACGTTCCAAATCTTGACTTTGACGTTTTAAGAAGAATAACTATAAAATTTTAAAAATAGTTTTTTGATATATCTTGACCTTTTCGCGTCAAGAAAACTTAATTATTGTTTGTAATATACAATCGATTTTGTTATCCACACAAAAAAAATTGTTTTGTGACGTTTTAAGGAGAAGAACTATAAAATTTTAAAAATATTTTTTTTATATTTCTTGACCTTTTTGCGCCATAAAACTTAATCTTTGTCTGTAATATACAATATATTTTGTTACCCACAAAAAATATATTGGTTTGTACGTTTCTCTGGCCATCAGTGGCACCGCCAATTTTTATCTTTAAATTCTTATATTTTTTTCCTTAACTTAATGATCTGATCAAATTTGGTTGTCATAGCTTTGTTACTTTCGGAAATACGAAAATTTTCCGAAAGAGAGCTCAAAATTTTCACAGAAAAACTGGTCCGATGTTCCTGGCTAATGAACTTATCCAAGCCCATTGCAAAAGGAAAGTCCTTACCAAACTTGATAAAAATCGGCCCATAATATATATATATATATATATATATATATATATATATATATATATATATATATATATATATATATATATATATATATATATATATATATATATATATATATATATACATGACAGTCGAATAATATACATGGCAGGGGGAAAACAAAACTAACTTGTACAGGCATATGCCTGTACAAGTTAGTTTTGTTTTCTCCCAGGTCTTATTATATACAGGCTGTCCCAATAGTGTGTAATTCCTCCATATATCCCTTACCCTTAGAGCTAGCCGAAAAAACTTTAAACAAAATTTTCTTGTGATTATCTAAGATATATCGAGAAAATATATTCAGCTTTATGGAACTTCCGGTTGAACTGGAAGTAGCTATCAACTTCGTTATTTTAAATAGAATGCTATACTTTTTATTACATTTTTGGATTGAGATTAGAAAATAAGTGTGACTTTATGTAGCATTCCCTATAGCTATCTTTGATATTTTTGAAAATATTACGACTTTATTTTTTTTAGCTCCGATTTATGTGTTATTTGAAACGTCTGCCGCGAGCTGAGTTTTGAGTTTTGCTACCTTAAATTCTAAATATCAATAGACGACATTTAGTACTTTAAAATGGTTAAAGAATAATTCATCATTATTTTACAAGGTGTATTATTTTGGGGCTACAACATATCTAACTTTAAAGCAGCATAACTTGTGTTTTTCAAATGGAGCACCCTGTTTTTTATGGATTAATCAGGTAGATCATTAAATTCTGCATCGACGTAATATAGGTCTTCCTATAGCTATAGTTGATAGTTTTTGAGTTATAGTGGTTTATTTTAGTTTCGCTTGTAAAAATAATGGTACTGTCAGATACAGTAGGCGCAGAGAATGAAACAACTAATATTTTTTGTCAGATGACAGATAAATGTCACCTAACCAGAACTATAACTATTTTCAGTTCTCAGGTGTTTGAGCTAAGTTTTATGTGCTAACTTTTGTGTTATTTAATTTAAAATGAATTATAATACTGAAGAATTAGTTGATATGACACTTATTATAGGCGAGTGTCAGCGAAATTGTTTTTTACCATCTCGCGTATACGCACAAACATATCCGAATCGAAGACATCCTCAGGAAAAATGTTTCGTCAAATTGTTGGACCGTTTTTTGCGAACTGCTAACGCCAATTATGAAATGACCACACGCAAAGGGAGAGTAAGCGGCAATGAAGAAAACGAATTTTGTATTGTTGCATCGGCATTAGATAATCCGCACACAAGCGTGAGGAAAGTTGCCGACGAAATAGGAATATCAAAATCTTCAGTGAACAGAACATTGAGAAAATACAAGTTTCATCCATATAAAATGAAGCTGCAGCAGGCATTGACGAATGCAGATTTTTGAAGTCGCCTCAGTTTTTGTGAGTGGGCAGTGGCAAAGTACAATGAAAGGGAGAATTTTTTTAATTACGTGATGTTCAGTGATGAATCTTCATTTTCAAGTTGTGGTAGGGTTAATGGGCACAACTTTCATTATTACGCTTCAGAAAATCCAAACTTTTGCAGATCAGTTGACAACCAGCACCGTTTTACGATAAATGTTTGGGCTGGAATAATTGGGACTAATCTTATTGGGCCATATTTCTTTGATGGGCACCTCAACGGGCAGGGATATCTGCGTATATTTCAAGAAGATGTAGAGGATTTTTTGGACGATTTGCCTCTAGATAACAATCGACGTATGTGGTTTATGCAGGACGGGGCACCAGCACATAATGACACAAATGTTCGCCGATTTTTAAATGATCGGTACCCCAATAAATGGATAGGGCGAGGTGGTCCCGTCTCGTGGCCTGCAAGATCTCCTGACCTCACATGTCTAGATTTTTTCCTGTGGGGCTATATCAAGGAAATTGTGTATCAAACACCGTCCAACACCCCACAGGAACTAAGAAATAAAATTGCAGTCGCGTGCAGGGCAATAACTTCGCAAATGTTGAGCAATGTTCAAGAAGAATTCTTAAGGAGGGTTAGATTGTGTATTCAGGACAATGGGCAAAATTTCGAATAGTTCTAATGTATCGCTTTTTTTAGATTATTTTTTTCTGTTAATGACTGTGGATTATTATTATAGTTATGTTATTATAGTTTACTTCACTTTCTGGTTCTCATAATTACAACTACCTTTATTAAACTGTGTTTCACTTTTTGTATGGTAAAAATATGAATAAGTCCATTATATAACAATCATTGCATGTAGTTGCATTCGATAAGTTTTTTTGTCGACACATTATCTAGTTACGAGGATATGATCAAGTGATTTGCATCGTGACTATCTCTTTTTATTTGGTAATTCTATTCAAATTATTGTTAAAACAAACATTTATTAGACGGAAGTAAGCTCAAACAATGGAGATATAAAAACTGCTGATTTTCTTGTCAAGGAGACGTTTAGGTGTCACCTGACATTGTTCACATGCTCTGTGCCTCATACACTGACAATCTGACAGTACCATTATGTGCCTCATACAGTGACAATCTGACAGTACCAATATTTTTACAAGCGAAACTAAAATAAACCACTATAACTCAAAAACTATCAACTATAGCTATAGAAAGACCTATATTATGTCGATGCAGAATTTAATGGTCTGCCTGATTAATCCATAAAAAACAGGGTGTTCCATTTGAAAAACACAAGTTATGATGCTTTAAAGTTAGATATACTGTAACCCCAAAATAATACACCCTGTACAATGATGATAAATTATTCTTTAACCATTTTAAAGTACCAAATGTCGTCTATTGATATTTAGAATTTAAGTTAGCAAAACTCAAAACTCAGCTCACAGCAGACGTTTCAAATAACACATAAATCGGAGCTAAAAAAAAAAGAAAGTCGTAATATTTTTACAAATATTAAAGATAGCTATAGGGAATGCTACATAAAGTCACACTTATTTTTTAATATCCATCCAAAAATGTAATAAAAAGTATAGCATTCCATTTAAAATAACGAAGTTGATAGCTACTTCCGGTGCAACCGGAAGTTCCATAAAGCTGGATATATTTTCTAGATATAGCTTAGATAATCACAAGAATATTTTGTTGAAAGTTTTTTTGGCTAGCTCTAAGGGTAAGGGGTATATAGAGGAATTACACACTATTGGGACACCCTGTATAAGACCTGGTATAATAACTAAAGTCAGAATTGATTCGCAAGCATGACGTAGGTATAGATTAAAGAAGATAAGGCAAAGGTATGCTAATTGTAAATTAGTTTGTAAGAGTGAAAGTTATGTCAAGGACAGAAAGCACTGCATATAATGATATAACGTAATGCGGATAAATAAAAAAATGAAAGACTCTAAAGCAAGAGAATGTAAATATTGGATAATACGAAATGTATGACTAGTTTTTAGGTAGTTTAAGGTGTTATTGTTCATTAGCTTTAAGAATATTAAGATGTCAAGACCTAAATATAAATCAGATGTTTATTTACGGACAGATGTCAAACTGACAAAGAAAATGTAGAATATAGGTTAACTAATGAATCAATGGGTCAAGTCAAAGGGCAACAACAATTAAAAATGATGTATCCGGGGAAATAATCAAGAGGTTTAGGATTGTAGGAAAATTTGTTTGATATAAAAGATTTTGAAGGTGGCCTAAAGACAGAAGTTAATAGGTTACTGGGTCATCAGGGGAGAAAAATAAACAGATGGGAAGAAAATGAGTAGGAGATTGGAAAAAATGTATTAGAGAGAGGAATTAGAAAAACATTTTGAAAGGAGTAAGATTTTCTTTAGGTTGGAGCAAGATCTTCAAAAGCAAAAAGTTCAAGTAGATAATCTACAAGAGTGACAGGTCAGTCTGGCAACACGGGAACTGAGACGAGAACAAGCTTCAGTGAGAAAACTGTGTAAATAAAGCAATAACTTACCTTTTATTGTGTGATACATCCATCGCTTCAAGAAAGTAGTAGATAAATAGCCAAAACTATCATATATCAAACGAAAATAAAGGGGGCCCATTGGTAAAACATTCATCTTGGTTTCCATTTATAACATCAAGGTGCTTGCAGGGCTATCTCTTGACCTTAAAGAGCAGTAACCGTACCCAACCAAGAAATTCGTCCATTGACTGCGCGTCGAAATAAAGCATTGTATAAACCAAGCGAATACCAATAGATATTGTTACTTCTTGGTTTATGAAGTGCGCGAGATTCTAGTACGTATAAGTTGTCTTAAAATTTAAGCAGGTAATACTGATCGGTCTTTCTGGGGGTTTTTCATTGTTAAAAAAGTAAGAAAGAGCTCTAACTTCAGAAATAAAAAAATATATTGTAAATAGTAAGTAAGTATTAGGCTTTTGTCATTTGTGTTAATTTAATAAATATTCAAGTTCTGTGTGCATTTAACATCCTTATTTTATTCTGCTTTATACGTATATAAGTATTAAAAAAAAACTAAAATCAGAAAGGGCAACATCTTACAAAATTTAAAAAGAAACAAGAATATATTTCGGATTTGTGAACAAAGAAAAGAAAAGAAAAGAGTCAGAGTTTTAACATTTTAATTGCACTTTTGAAATAAGAAGAATTTTAAGGACAACGCACCAGCTATATAAGCTCCCTGTTTTAAGAGTAAGTATATCCATGCTATCAATTTGTTTATGTCATATGCAGCAATAAAAGACATTGCATACACCAGGGTGTAAGTCAAATACACGTATATTTAATAAACATATTTTTTTACAGCATAGTTCACTCAACTTTACAGGTAGATAAAACATATAAGCTAAAATACAGTTAGAAATTAACATCACAAAAAACAACAAATCTAATTTAAACTAGTTACCACATTAATTATTACATATATTAGTCAAACAATATATTTTAACATACAATAAAATAATATAAACCTCAGATAACCTCTTATATCAATTGACACCCAATCGTGGGGCAGTTCGATTACTAATATAACTAAAGAACTATAATTCGTCATTAATAAAACTCAATATATAACAATATATATATATATATATATATATATATATATATATATATATATATATATATATATATATATATATAAACACAGATCACCCCACTGGTACGTTTCGTTCAATGAAAAATTAAAAAAAAAGACACCGCTGAAAAATATTTACACCAGCTCTGAAATTATAAGAGTTGGTGTTGCGATGTTGAAAATAAGCCTAAAAGTATTTCCCTTTAAAGCGAAATTTACTGTTTTATGCGATTTTCAACAGAGTTACAATAAGTGTCGCTTTCAACTGGCCACCCTGTTTACCGAAATTGAGGACTTTACTAGAATATGAAATATTTCGTGGAAATTTGATACAATACCGCGCTTGGTACGTCAGGATTTTGTTAATTTTACATCATCATTTACAATTTTCCCACACATTATTATAATTTGTGTAGCCCAATGTTCGTTTAAATAATTACTTGTTGTATTACATTCATCACATGTGAGTGAAATTTAATATGAAACTTGTAATCTGTCTTTGACAGAAAAAATACTTCGTATCCGACGAATTTCGTCCGACCTTAGGAAATTAGGTTATAAGGGTCTACAGAATTTACAGCATAGGTATATATCTATAGATATCCTTACTAACCAAGGCTTTTCACTGGTAGCGCTTGACTGAAAAATCCGGGAAATTTACCTTATTTAATTTACGTTATGTGATTATCTAGATGATGGAGATGACATTTCAAATTCAGACCTAGCCGGAAACGAGATAACGTCTTTCAAAAGTAAATTCTGGTTATTCTTATTTATAGATAAGACAATTAGTTCTTTTTATGACATTTACATAGAAGCAAGCGAGCAGTTTTTAACATATTTTGGTCAACAAATTATTATTTCAACGCTATCCAGGGTTAGCCAAAGACTTAATAGAGGACAGAAGCTACATAGACTACTCCAGCATAAGATGACATTAAAGCGACTAAAAAAATAGCAACCTAGAATATACAGGGTGTGAGAGGTAATGAAAATAAAATTATGCAAGAGCTAAATGCACGACGGATTGTTATGAAGCAGTGAGACAATACGAAATAGGCGCGATAAATAATTAGTAAATGGATACCTCTATGTATATATCTATATCTATGTGACCAGGTAAATACACCTGGAGAACCCAAATCACAACAATACGTTTTATAAAACCTGACGACCGTGTTACTAACCAAGTTAGCTAGATTAGTTGTACACAGTCTTTCTTTTTTAACATTTTGCGTTATTTGGAGCTGCCGTGACAACATACTACTTAGTTCCGCAACGAGATGGCGACACGTGTAAAAAGCGTGTCTTACATCTCACTTAGTTTTGCGAGGCTGGCTATGATAGCCAGTTTATAGGTGTATTTTCGCTGCAATTAGTATGCCGTATAGGTGGTAGTGGACTCTTCCTTTACGTGATAGTAAAGGATTTTTTTCACGCCCGAGGAGGTACCACCCCTTACATCAAGTGGCCAGTGAAGTCCCAACGGACGTTTCCGGTTCTGGTGTATGAGTCGGTTTTCCTTATAAACAAAAATGATGATGGCTCCTCCTTGTACAAAAGATTCTGGAGATGAAATACCCCTCCATTAGGATCTCCGGGAGGGGGGTGCACAAGGGGCGCCGGCATCAAGATTTAACACATCATTCTCGAATATATGTGGCCTAAATTCTAACCTGAACTCCGCCTATCATTTTCTGCAGGCTAATAGGCCCCAACTCCTCTTCCTCACCGAAACCCAAATCAGTGCCAAAACAGCCAATAATCACCTTAATTCCTTAATTTCCCGGGGTATGAGCTCCTTACTTCCTTTAGATTGCATGGAGGTGTGTGCGCATACGTCCGTAGCAATCTACCCTGAACCAGACTCCCCAATTTAAAAGCTGGAAGAAAAGACATGCTTTGGATGAAACTCTCTCCCCGGCAACTTAATTCATCTGCTGCATTTACCGGTCACCTTCTGACAACAACTCTTTGATTACCTTTTGAAAAAACCGACAATCTGATTTATGAGTATCCTTCCTCCGAGGTCACTATTCTTGGTGACTTCAATGTCCATAATAAGGAATGGCTAGGATCTCCATTAACCGATCCACAAAGGAGAGCAGCGGAGGCCTTTGCAGTCAGCAATTCTTTAGCCAATATGGTTCAGCAACCTATTTACTTTCCTCGCATCCCAACACACAGCTCAAATCTCTTGGATCTCCTTCTTACTACAAAACCTGAATGCTAAAAGACATCGGTCACCGCCCCCCTTGGTCGCTCAGACCACGGTATGGTCACTGCTTCCTGCGCAATGCAACTTGATGCCACACAGTCATCACACCCACGTATCGTTTGGCACTACAGTTCCTTAAACTGGGAGGAAATGCGGGATTACATTTCCTCATGTCCATGGGCGTCTGTCTGCTTTTCTCATCCTGACCTCTCTGATATCTCACAAAACGTCACCGTAATTATCCAAGCTGGCATGGAATTATTAATTCCACGTACACAGAAAACCTCTTTAGCCACTCAAAAGCCCCGGTTCTCTAAATCCTGTGACAAGGCCAGACTGGAAAAGGTCAAAGCTCACAAAACGCTTCTACACAATCCCAGTCAGGAAAACTGTCAAGCATTTAACGACGCAAGAAACCGCTATGTCCGCATTATTTCTGAGGCAAAAACTCGTTTAATAGCCACATCAAAAACAAAGTGCTCTCAAGCTCCAACGGCAGCAAACCCTTCTGAACTCTTGCTAAATCTAATGGGAATAATTTCTGCAAAAGCACGTTCACACCTCTTGTTTTAGGGGATGAAATTGTTTCTACCGCCGTGTGCAAGGCTAGGAGGACAGAAGAGTAGGGAGATAACCTATCTTGCATACAGTGAACTCGCCCGGTCGCCACATATGTACGTGCGAGTGTTGTCTTGTATGTTTACTGTGACTGTGTTGTTTTGCAACTTTTTGTATTATTCAGAGAGTTATATGTGAATTTTAAGTAATTAATAATGGGCATATGTTTTGTATTATTATTTACATTATTTTGCTATCTTTGCTTAATCTACATATACGCACTGCACAATACGGAGCGTACTTTGCGTGTTCCATACACGTAAAATTATGTTTGCGTCAGTTCCCCCGCGGCTTCAATTTACCGCATCCACGAACTGCGTTATGTTATCTTCCTACTCTTCTATCCTCCTAGGCTAATACCTTAGAATCTTACAATATAAAAAAACGACCTATATTCTAAGGTTAATACAAACATGAGTATGGGTAAATGGTAATCCAACTTTTAATTTTAACCTAACATTAACAAATGCGTTAGGGTCGACTGTAGTATAATATTAGGATTTTAACATCCAATCAAACAAATAAGAAAGTGATTGTGTGCATTAGATTCAGGTTGTTAATCAATGCATGTAGGTACTGCATTACTAAACAGTAATAGTAAATATGTGTTGAAAAGAGTTTAAGTGCAACAAGTGCGTTATGGTGGCGAATTTTTGTAAAAACATGTAAAATGGTAATGAATCAATTTCCCAGCAAACTAGAATCTTCAGTTTTAATACATAGTAAAGCCCATATAAAGGCAGCGTGTGTACTAAAGTAAAAAAATAACTACAAATGTGTTTAAAAAAAACATTTTTGTTATTTTGTTTGCAGAAACTGGTTCGATTGCGTTTACTGAAATGGATCATCCAAGCGATTAATAAGAGAAAAAAATCTGGACGCAGGAAGTACGTTATGGTAGTGAATTTTTTTAAATATTTTTAATAGCAAATGTCTTTCTTTGATGAAAGCAGGCATCAAACTTGGTTGCCTATAAAATAGAAACAATGTACCATATTTCATCGAAATAACTTTATTGTTTGAAAATATATAAACATTTTTCAAAAGTCTGGATGCAGCAAGTGTGTTATGGAAGTGAATTTCCATAAAAATGTTTTTAATGGCAAATGCGAGCAAGATCAATCTGATTACCGGTATAGCCTATGTAGTAGGTAGGTATTAAAAAGGAAATATGAGCAGAAAATGCGAAGAAAACTGCTTGAAAGCTGTCTATTTGAAGCCATATCCCCAATAAACCCTGCCTACTCCGCACAGCACCCCTATTTGCCCCAGGTCACGTAACTTCCTTGGGGGGTATGAAAAAGAAGTTTTTCTTGTGGTTTATGCAACGCGGGTGGTTGTATGCACACGAGGGGGGACGTAAAATGCCTACGACGAAGCAGACCCTCCTCCGGTTCGACTTGCGGCAGGGGTGGTGGGTTGGGGGGTGGCTGCTTAGTCGTGGGGATTTCCCTTCCACCTCGCGTGCATACAACCAACCTCGCTGCATAAACCACAAGAAAAATGTCTTGCTCCTGCCCGTCAAGGAAGTTACGGCACCTGGGGGATAGGGGTGTTGTGCGGGGTAGACAGGGTTTAAGGGGGATATGGCTACAAGATGTAAAAAAGACAGCTCTCAGGCCCGTTTTATTCGAATTTTCTGCTCATATTTCCTTTTTACTACCTACCCCGCCCAGCACCCCTACTCACTCCTGGTCCCGTAACTTCCTTGGGGGGTGTGAACAACAAATTTTTCTTGAGGTTTGTGGATCCAGGGGGGCCCTAGACAGGTTTCTGAAAACAGTTTTTTTAAAAGCCTTCTGGAGCTAAACTGCAAATTTACCGAAAATTCGCTACCAAAACGCACTTACTGCGTCCAAATTTTTTCTTACAAACACCTCATATTTCGATAAAAAATGCAAAAATGCATTAACGAATTTGTTCTACGAAAATTAGCTACAAAAAATATAGTCCGTTAAACCATACACTTCACTAAACCTACAGCGAAAGCATCAACTTAACTAAATCGATAGCCAAAGCATCAGAGAAAGGGTCTATTTGAAATGAATTTTCTGTAAACAGATTATTAAAATGAAGGGAAATGACGGTTGAAGCTGAAACGTAAGGGTTTGCAGAACACTCTTCTTGCAACATTTTCTTTTGACAATCCGTATTTGTTTCACGTTCTTTGCCTAAACATTGCCAATTCTGACGTTTGAAATTGTGAGTTTGACGTTTTGAGGCAAATTTCAAAATTTGTTTCTTTAACTGCCCATAACTTCTTTGTCTTTAAAGCTAGAGACCCAAATTTTGGTATCGAGTTCACACTCTATAATACAAACACGCTATCAACTTTGGTTGCCCTTACTTTGCTATTTCCGGAGATATGAATTTTTTTTAGAAAGAAAACACCAAATTATCCGGGAAAACCTGGTGCGATTTTCCTGGTTAACGAACTTATCCAAGCCACTTGCAAAAGGAAGGTATTTGTGAAATTTAATCAAAATCGGTCTATTATTTTTTGAGTATCGGTCGGATATATATATATATATATATATATATATATATATATATATATATATATATATATATATATATATATATATATATATATATATATATATATATATATATATATATATATATAAACACAGATCTCCTCATTAGCGATTTTTTTTCTAAAAATTTTCGCTAATACCTGCCACGTTTATAATTAGGCAAGTACATTCCTTTTGTAAATAAAAATTAAGTTTTCGGTAAATTTGCAGTTTAGCACAAGAGGGTCTTTTAGAAAAAAATTTAGAAACATGGTTAGAACTCTTTCTGGATGCACATACCACAAGAAAAATTGCTTGCAAACACCCCCTAAGAAAGTTATGGGACCAGGAGTTAATAGGGGTGCTGGGCGGGGAAGAAGATAAAGAGAAAATGTAAGCGGAAAGTGCGAAAAAAGCAGCTTAGTTGGACCTTTATAAGCTGCCTTTATCTCATTTTGTAGCTATATTTCCTGAAAATCCTGTTTACTCCGCGCAGAACCGAGAATTCACCGCAGGTCCCGCAACTTTCTTGTAGGTTGGTATCAAGAAATTTTTGTTGCTTACGTTGTTCTTTTTTATGCATTGAGGTGGTTGTAGGCATACGGAAGGTGGAGAAGAACCCCCGAGATGAAGCAGCCCACCAAGATTTACCAATCGTTTTTAAATTGTTACCTCATTTCATTTGTTTCAAATATTTTTCCAAAAATTAATTTAAGGTTGCCTTGTTTTTCAGTCTCACCAAGAGAGCTACAATATTTTATCATTAAAAAAAGCATGGATACAGCAACAGTGAATAAGTGCTGAAAGGCGTCTGGGTGCAGCAAGTGCGTTATTTGGTAGAGAATATTCGTAAAAATATTCCAAATTTGATAACTTAATTTTCCATTAAGCTAAAATCTTCAATCTAGAGCCATAGTAAAACGCATCGTTTGTACTAAATTAAAGAAAAGTAACATAATGAGCTTCGCGAATAATAATCGCTAATAATTTGTTTTGGAAAACCCTTTTTGTTGTTTTGTTTGCAAAAGCTACTTTGATTGAGTTGACTAAAACAAAACCATCAAAGTAATTAATAAGGAAAAATACCTGCTATAATCATAATTTGGCAGGTACATTCCCTTTGTAAATAATATTTTTTTTTCTGGAAACTTTTGTAACATTAATGAAATTTGTAACACAACTTTTTTAAAGACACTGACAGTATTAACATGTATGTACCAAATTTTAATTTTCTATCTACATAGAAAATATAAATTTCCTCAAGTAATTGCTAACTGGGACCTATAAAACCGATCTCCAAGGTTCGTTTAAATTTAAAGAATTAGTTTTAATAAAAGTGTACAATTCTTATGAAAATTCACACTTGCCGCGTCCCGAACTTTTTATTCTTTATGTCGGTTTGAAATCAGTTTTTTTCTGTTATATGTATAAATTTAAATACACTTATTTTTTGTTTACCTACATATGTATATAAATAAATAATAAACATAAGTGCATATCCCTTTTCTGTATAATACAATATGAACTATTTTCTCAAATATGTTACAAATATGTTTAGTGTTTTCAATTTACTGACTATGTACTTACCTACTAGAAATTATATAATGTATGCAAAAATTTAACATGATTGAAGTCTTGAAAACTCAATTGTCAAGACTTGAGTTTCCTGAAATTTTGCATCGTACTACTAAAATATTTGTAACATATTAGCGTCATTAGTTTTTGTATTGTTTTAGAAGTGATACATATCTGTATTTTAAAACATTAATGAAGCATTGTAGAAAGAGTATCATCAACTTTATCAGAGATCTTCCTGCAACTTTCTAAAACCATTGCACATGTATGCTTGGAAACATTACTGAAACATTCGACCGAAATGTTTCAATGAAACAAATTTCAGGTAGGACATGGCTCGTTTTCACTATGACTATAGAAACATTTAGGTGGCTTACTAGCGAATATTTAATGTTTCTAAATCTTAAACGTTTCCTAGGCATTAATTTGTTTTCTGGGCTGCATATATATATATATATATATATATATATATATATATATATATATATATATATATATATATATATATATATATATATATATATATATATAGGGTGTTCAAATAAGGACACGGACCGGCTGTATCTCGAAAACCATCACAGCTGCAGCTTTCGGAAAAAAATTAGCTTAAATAAAGTGGCCATGAGAAAATGTTGGAAATTATTTTCAGCTTTCTAAATCTGCCGCTAGGTGGCGAAAATGCCATGGCTTACCTAAAATCTTTAATTTCTCGAGAATCTTGACGCATAACATAAGCTTATTTTAGGTAATTTGTAATCAACGTTCACTTATCTATAACCTCTGTTAAACAAAAATTCCTTATGGACCAGTGGCGGAGGTAGGGGGCGAGAACTTTTTTTTTACAAACAAATGCCTATAACTTGATAACCAGTAGACATAATTTTAAGAATTTTGGCTTGTTGGAAAGAGATTTCATAGAAAATTCCACCTATTAGTATTTTAAATCCACAGTCACACATGCACAAAATACAGAGGGCGTTCGAGTAGGGGAGTCTAGTTTTATTAAATTTTATGAAAATTTTCAAATAGCAGCATAGTATTATAATATAACTATCAAAAAGTGGATGAAGTTACAAAGAACTCAGTGAAAACCCAAAACGAATATGTTTTTCCGTTTCAGAGAAAACTCGAATTTTATGTATTTTGGTGCTTATTATGCCATTTCTCAAAATTGGATATGAATATAGCAAAATCTCTATAGAATATTTGTTTTCAGGCATCGTTATACAAATTAACATAGTTACCAATAACAATTAATCACTTTAATATGAAATAATTTTATTACCTTATCATAAAACTAAGATACAAGAGCCAAGAATCGATTTTAAGGTTGTATTCGTAAATTAAGTGATTATATTATGAAACCGAAATTAGTTGAATGTGAAAAACCTAAAATTTAATTAACATTTTATTATTTACAAATGTTCAAACTGCTGTCCTTTTTTATGTATACATTTAACTAATCTCTGACGAGTAGAGGCAATTTGAAAATAAACTGTGTATGGTTAATGCGTGAACACAGAACACTCCCTTGCGTGAATAGGAAGTTTTGACACTGTCGAACGTGACAGTTATCTCGTCAGTGATTGTGATTGGACTAAATCGCGTAAGTGCGACTCGCGGATACCGGCATACAGAACCACAGAGCAGGTTCATCTATGCTCAGAACAGAAGGTGCCATGTACCGGCATCAGAATTTTGAATGTTTTACATCTGTACACCCTACGCACTAAAACAATACGATATATATTATTTGATTATATCCTAGAAGGTGTCTACTTTAAATTAGAATACTATGTCTGCCAAGTGGACACGGACACGGAATGAACTTAAACTTCATTACAATCATTATACAAATTAACGTACTTACCAATAGCATTTATGTAATCACTTTAAAATGAAATAAATTTATTACTTTATTATAAAATTACGATACAGAAGTAATGTAGAAGTCATGGAAAAATTAATTTATATTATGAAAATGAAACACTTTTCATTAGGCTTTTAGAGAAAATGCTCAGTATTTATTTTGAAAATTCATTCCATACATAATATCTTTATCATAATATAATATCTTTATCATAATATAGTAATAAATACAACCAATGTCTAAAATCATTTAAACACTTGTTAATGCCCATGTGAAATTCATATGCAGTTTTGTACTTCAATCAATGTAGTCCATGTGTTGTCAACGAAGGTAAGGAAATTGAAACAATTTGTTTTATAAACGTCAAAATCCTATGTTCAATTTATTACTGATCTTATTAATTATTTGTGGTGTTTCTGTGTATTTTTTATCAATAGTTGGTGTTTTACGTTTTCAGGATGTCTTATTCTAACGAGGAAGCATTTGATATGCTTGATATTTATTTTATATTTCACAAATGGTATGGACAGATGAAGCAACATTTTCAAATTGTGGGAAAGAAAATCTCCATAATATGCACTATTGATCGGACAGTAATCCCTATTGAATGAGATAATTAGATCGGCAAAATCCATGGACTCTAAACGTATGGTGTAGTATAGGTAAAGGAAAAATTGTTGGACATATTTCTTTGAGGGACCACTTAACGAAGATCTGTATTTAAATTTTTTAACTCAAAGCATAAAAATGTTATTGGAAGACATTTCTCTAGAAACAAGATTAATAATGTTGTTGCAACACGACGGGTGTCCAGCACACTTCGCGCAAAGTGTACGCGAATATCTTAATGTTCAATTTCCAAATCGGTGTATAGGAAGAGGAAGCTTATTTCCATGGCCACACAGATTACCTGATTTGACTTGCTTAGATTTTTATTTATGGGGGAGAGTTTTCACTCTCCCCCATAAAATTTTCGATTTGGTATATCAAACTCGACCAACAACTAGAGAAAATACGATGGGAAGGATATAAGTTGCTGTTAATAGCATGTCTACGACTGAAGTTCAAACAGCGGTAGCCTCTACTCGTCAGATATTAGTTAAATGTATACATAAAAAAGGACAGCAGTTTGAACATTTGTAAATAATAAAACGTTAGTTAAATTTCAGGTTTTTACATTCATATAGTTTCGGTTTCATAATAGAATCACTTATTTTACGAATAAAACCTTAAAATCGATTCTTGGCTCTTGTATCTTAGTTTTATGATAAGGTAATAAATTTATTTCATATTAAAGTGATTAATTGTTATTGGTAACTATGTTAATTTGTATAACGATGCCTTAAAACAAATATTCTATAGAGATTTTGCTGTATTCATATCCAATTTTGAGAAATGGCATAATAAGCACCAAAATACATAAAATTCGAGTTTTCTCTGAAACGGAAAAACATATTCGTTTTGGGTTTTCACTGAGTTATTTCTAACTTCATTAACTTTTTGATAGTTATATTATAATACTATGCTGCCATTTGAAAATTTTCATAAAATTTAATAAAACTAGACTCCTCTGCTCTAGCGCCCTCTGTATTTTGTGCATGTGTGACTGTAGATTTAAAATACTAATATGTGGAATTTCCTATGAAAACTTTTTCTAACAAGCCAAGATTCTTGTCTACTGGTTATCAAGTTATAGGCATTTGTTTGTAAAAAAAATCTCGCCCTCTACCTCCGCCACTGATCCATAAGGAAATTTTTTTTAACAGAGGTTGTAGATAAGTGAACGTTGATTACAAATTACCTAAAATAAGGTTATGTTATGCGTCAAGATTCTCGAGAAATTAAAGATTTTAGGTAAGCCATGACATTTTCGCCACCTATCGGCAGATTTAGAAAGCTGAAAATAATTTCCAACATTTTCTCATGGCCACTTTACTTATGCTAACTTTTTTCCGAAACCTGCAGCTGTGATGGTTTTCGAGATACAGCCGGTCCGTGTCCTTATTTGAAAACCCTGTATATATATATATATATATATATATATATATATATATATATATATATATATATATATATATACAGACCGATTTGCGTCCAGAGAAATTTTTTTTTAAGAAACGCTGAAACACGTCAATTTTAATATTGAGGGGGATATGTTTTGACATTAAACTCAACTTTGTCACATCAACCCCTTAAGGGTGGTGATAACAACCCTTATATTTTAAGTAGGGAGCACGGGTCGAGTGTTACATCATTTCAAAACTCTTTCTTTTCTGAATTCAACACAGAAATTTTTTTGGATGTTTTATAAACTCATTTAAAAATTATTCACAGTTGAAGATGCAAAAACGCATTTCACTGATTCCGATAAGAAATGTGCTGATAGTCAATGTTTTGTTGGTTTGTAAACAAAAAATTGACTATCAGAACATTTCTTATCGGAATGAGAGAAATGCGGTTTATTATTTCAGTTTATCGGTCGGTTTGATACTTGATAGTACTACCGAAAATTAATTTCACGATGGTGTATTCTGTAGAAGAAAGAGTTGAAATAATTACTCGTTTCCTCAAAAACAATGACTGTGCCAACCGTACCGCAAGTCTGTTTAATGAACGACATTCGAACAGACATGTTAACAGAAAATACATTTTGGAGTTAGTTGCAAAGTTTCGACAAAGTGGTTCAGTAGCCAACAAAAACCGGGATATTAAACGCGAATTTCCGGTTAGAATAGAGATTACTAAGTTCGAAGTTTTAGGACAAATTGCTGCAGACCTAACTTTGAGCACGAGAAAATTGGCCACTGTTTCAAACATCAAAAGAAGAACTATTGAGCGAATATTGAAGCATCATAAATTTGACCCGTATAAAAGTCATCTTGTACAACAACTGAATCAAGAAAATTTTGATCGGCGGCTGGAGTTTTGTGAAGTTATGACTGCACGAATAGCGGATAACTGGAACTCTCTGTTCAATATCTGTTTTTCAGATGAGCGTACGTTTTTATTAAACTCGACAGTCAATCGTCATAGTTGTCGTTATTGGGTAGATAATAATCCAAGAAATTTTCACGAAGTCCACACTAAAACTCCACAGAAATTGATTGTCTTGACTGGTATTTTTGGAGACCGTTTAATCGGACCAATTTTTCTTGATGGCAATTTGAGTGGCGAAACGGAGTTACTAGAAGATATCGCTTACCCTCTACTAATTGACATTGTTGTAAATGATGATTGCTATCAAGAAAATCAATTAGTGTTTCAAAAAGATGGAGCTCCTCCGCATTTTTCACAACGTGTTAGGGAGTTTTTAAACAGAGAGTTTCCAGAGCAATGGATTGGGCGTAGAGGTGCTATTGAGTGGCCCCCTAGATCACCGGATTTAACTCCTTTAGACTTCTTTCTATGGGGCCAATTAAAGGGTAGAATTTACGCAACAGAACCTGAGTCTCTGGAAGAATTACGACGACACGGTGTTGAAGAATGCCGTCTAATAACTCCACAAATGCTCCAGAATGGCAGAGCTCGTTTTGAACAAAATTTGTACTTTTGTATGGAAGCTGGTGGTCAACAATTTGAACACTTACTTAACTGAATAAACATTTTTGAATGTTTGGTTTTGTTTTTTAGGTTTAAGTCCTATATATATATATTTATATATATATATATATATATATATATATATATATATATATATATATATATATATATATATATATATATATATATATATATATATATATATATATATATATATATATAACTGATAAAAATTAAAAGTGATCCCGGATATAGGTTTAGGGGTCTTAATTCACGCTCATGTAAACAAATTTTTTTCATAATTCAAATGGCGCAATCTTGCCATGAGAGATTTTCTCCTGCGAAAACTCGCTAAAAGGAACAGCTCAAGATCTTCTTGACCCTGATAATCCTTAAAAATTTTGGTTGTCTAAATTCCGCTAACTGTCCACAATTTTTTTATACAATCAATATTAAGTGCACATTTGTATGTCACTATGCTAGAATAATAGTTTTGTTTTAGCTGAGTTATCAGAGCATTTATAATTAGTGAATTTCTTTTTTAAAAAAATTCACTAATAGAGAGGTATCGATGGTGAGACTGCAAAAATTGTTTCAAATGAGCGCGTTTTAGGACCCCTAGAACCCACATCCGTTTCAATTTTTATATGTTTATATATATATATATATATATATATATATATATATATATATATATATATATATATATATATATATATATATATATATATATATATATATATGTATGTATCCAACTGATAACTCTAAAAATAATTAACCGATTTCGATGAAACTCGGCAAGTACCTTTCTTTTATTAATCGCTTGGATGAGTTTGTTAGCTAGGAAACTCTGACCAGGTTTTCCGGGAAAATTTTGAGGTTTCTTTCGAAAAGAATTTTTTTCTCTGAAAATTACAAAACTATTTTTATGAAATTTGATGGATATATTGCCTTGTGAAAGACCTTGCTAGATACCAAAATTAAACTTTCTAAGTTTATAGAAAATTGAGTTTCTCAAATTTTCAGTTTTCTTTTGAAAATTTTTTTTTCTCCGAAAATTACAACGCTATTTTAATGACACTTGGTGAATATGTTGCCTTACGAAAGACCTTACTACATATCAAAATTAAACTTTCTAAGTTTATAGAAAATTGAGTTATCTAAGTTTGAAGCATTTAATAAAAATTCACTACCATAACGCACTTGATGCGTCCCGAACTTTTTTAACATCCAAATATTTTGTGTCACTGACAAATTGTTAAACCTATATTTTTATTATTCCTGCCTGATAAAAACCTGATACACTTGATTAAAAAACTCTTGTAATTAATTTTATTGATTAATTTATGTAAATGAGGGAAAATTAAATTAATAATACCTTTCAATAACACATATAAATATTCACTACGCAAACCAATAATGCCACTTTAAATGTTTTAAAACCACGCAAAGCTATAGTGTCACTTAAAATATTTTAAAACTTTACACCAGATCCGATTACGCGCCACAACTTCAACTAAAGTTATGGTTATTTACCGCGTGATTCCCAGACAGTTGTAACTGACTAGAAAGGAGACGAGTAACTGACGGAGCGTTTGGCCATTCAACATTAGATAGCAGAGAACGTTTGAGAACTGCGCATGGTTTCACTCCTGCTATCATTACTTCTATCTTAAAGCTTGGTGCTGGTTCTGTCACAGTTAACGAACACACTTTGATATCAATTAATTGTCGTCCTTGTGCAGAATTTTTGTTTGATTTCAGATGAGACTTGATTCAAATTGTGTATAACCCCTAGAAAGGCTACAAGCACGAGTTTAGCTTATTTGTAGAACACAATGTAAAATTAAGGTAAACAAATATACAGTGTGTAAAAGCCAAATGGAATAAATTCATTATTTCGGTTACTGTACATTCTTATAAAAAATCCCAAAACACGTCAAATTTAAATTATACATTGACATTTTTCAACGTGAAAATGCGATCCCTACCTTCAACAACCGCAAATTTTTTAAAGGTGAAGTATAGGTTTGTGATTTGTCGTTTGAAAGGGTCTGTTCATTCTCTATCCAAAATGTTATTGTTTTCAAGTTTATTGCAACAATTAAGATAGAATAAAATAAAATCATGTGGTTACCGAAATTCGCTACAATACAATAAAAAACTAGAATGTAATGCAAAATGTAATAAAATGTAAAACACTAAAAAGAACTATGAATGTCAATGAAGTAGATGTTGAAAATGTTCACCGCGAACTTCTTGGCAACACCCTAATCTTAAATAATCTTCTAACATTATTTAACATATCAGGCGTGATCGACCTAATCGCAAGCGTTATTCGTTCTTTTAAGTCATTTAAATCAAAAGGTTTAGTTTTGTACACAATGCTTTTCACATATCCCCATAAGAAGAAATGTAATAAGGTAAGATCAGGTGATTGCGCTGGCCATTCTATCGATCCTCGCCTCCCTGTCCACCGATTGGGAAATATTGCATCGAGGTACTGCCGGACATTGAGTTGGTAATGTGGTGGTGCTTCATCCTGCTAAAACCATATCGTATTCACTGGAACTTGAGGGTTTCCTGGATCAGGATCTAAATTTGCCAAAGTTGGAATGACATCATTTTGAAGTAGTGCCAAATAATTATCGCCATTTAAATTACCCTCAATGAAAAATGGACCAATGATATGGTTTCCAACAATGCCTGCCCAAACATTAACCTTCTGAGGGTATTGCGTGTGTTCTTCTCTCATCCAGTGAGGATTTTTCGTTGCCTAGTAGCGACAATTTTGCCGATTAGCATGAACGTTAAGTCAAAAAATGCACTCATCAGAAAACATAACGTCTTCTTATTGGATAATATTGTTATCCAACATGTCCATCATTCGCTCACAAAAATAAGTTCTCTTATTATAATCGTCTGCCATGAGCTCCTGAGTAGGTATCATTTTATCGGGATGCATTTTATTTTCTTTTAATATGTTAACTATCGATGCATGGCTAACATTAAATGTAGTGGATGCCTTTCTAGCCGATGTATGTGGGTTTTCCACAAATTCAAGCATCACATCTAATTTGATTTCATCACTCAGTACATTGGCTGCTTTTTTTAATCTGCCTTACATGACCAAACTCGCGAAACTGCTTCTCTATTTTACTAATTGTTCCTTGGGATATAGGCGGTAAATCAGGAAGTTCCTCATGAAATATACGAGTTACTTCATGTTGTGTTCGGGTTTTATCTCCGTAACCAATCATTTGTATAACTGTTATTTTATGCATTTCCGTTAATCTAACCATTTTTCAGAATTGAAGTTAACGAAATTCAAACTAAAATTATAACACTAACAATTTAAATGACAAGTTATAATTACAAAACAATTTTCTTAGGCCTTTTAAACAGACTAACATTGCCTCGAAAACTCTTTTATGCATTTTTAATGGTACAATGTAAAAAGCACATTATTATGGTTTTTGCTTACTTTCTTATCTTCAAGACCTAAACGGGAAATAAGTTTTGAGTATACTAACTACAATATTGTAATAAGTTTAGAGTATTTTGTAGCGAATTTCGGTAACCACGTGATTTTATTTTGTTCTATCTTAATTGTTGCAATAAACTTGAAAACGATAACATTTTGAATAGAGAATGAACAGACCTTCCAAACGACATATCACAAGCCTATATTTCACCTTTAAAAAATTTGGGGTTGTACCATTCATTCGAAGGGGGTTAAAAGTAAGAATCGCATTTTCACGTTGAAAATTTTCAATTTATAACTTAAATTTGACGTATTTCGGGATTTTTTATAATAATGTACAGTAACTGAAATAATGAATTTATTCCATGTGGCTTTTACACACTGTCTGATTATGGTGGAGTAACGTACATAATTTGAACATGATAAAAGTCTGGACGCCGCAAGTGCTTTATGGTAGTGAATTTTCATAAAAATATTTTTAATGGCAAATATGTTTTTCTTTAATGAAAAGCATCCAAATTTCTTTAACAGTTTAATAAACTATATAAGGAAAATGTACTACATTTCATTAAAATAACTTTATTGTTTGAAAAAGTACAGAAATTTTTCGAAAATAAAATTAAAATGTTGCTAAAAAACTGGTCCATTTTTACTGGCCACCGAAACTCTTCAAGCTATTTACACACCTGCCAAGATATAATCATCCACAAAAATCTGACAAAAATTAAAAAATCCGGACGGAGAAAGTGAGTTATGGTAGCGAATTTTCATAGAAATTATTTTAATATTAAATATATTTGTTTTTAATGAAAGGCATCAAATTTCAATTAATCAATCAGCCAATTAATCAATCAATTTATTTTAATATTCAATCAATTTACAAACACTAAAAAATATAAATACAGAAGAAAATAAACAGAGCACCTAAGTTTAATAAAGTATATGTGGTCTGAAAGATTAAAAAGTCTGGACGCGGTAAGGGCGTTATGATAGTGAATTTTCATAAAAATGTTTTTAAAGGGAATATATTTTTTTTAAAGAAACCTTGCATCAAATTTGGTTACCAGTATAACCTATATAGGAGAAACAATGTACCATATTTTATCAAAAGAACTTTATTGTTTGACAATACACAAAAAATTTCCGAAAATAAATTTAAAATGTGGCAAAAAATCTGGTTTCCTGGCCAATAGGTTTTCCTTAGGTTAATAGTAAATTAAGCTATCGAAAAAAACATTTTATGAAAAATCCTTACCATAACGCACTTGCTGAGTCCCGAATTTATTTTCTTAGAAATATGCATTATCTTTCGAAGGAAAATGCAAAAATTGCAATAATATAAGGCGTGTTCGATTAGGGAAAAAAATTGCGACTTATGGGCCACCTATGATTGTAAAAATAATTTTATAAAATGCAGCTCCAGACATTGTATAATTAACATATAAACATTTTCTCATATCTTGTATAATAATGGATATATCGAGCTTTACCCTAGAAACGCGTCACTCTGTATATATGAACACAGATAAAAACTGAAACTAACCCGGATATGGATTCTATGTGGCATAGTTCGCGCTCATTTGAAGAAATCTTTTCAAAATTCCAAAGTCATTAAAATTGTATTCAACTCTATAGGTAAAAGTGCGATGACCAAAAATAAAGATCAATGTAAGAAGAAGAGCATGCCTGCATTTGTATTACAAATGTCAGAAAACAAAATACTTATTTACATGTCACCTTGAAAGTAGATCTGAAATTTATCAAATTAATTTGTCAGTTGAATATGACATGTACTGTCGCTGTGGACTATTATTATGCACTATTTTATTACCCCGTATAAGACTCTTTTTTTTTAGTGCAAACGCTTATTATACTGTTTAAACATTTTTCTATCCCTTAACTTGAAATGGTTTACGTCTCATTTAACGTTGTTTCATTATAGAGTCACAGTAGGTTTTAGAATCTAGAAATTATTCTATTTTTTGTGAATTTTTCCTGGCATACCTAGAACAAGTTTTATTTTCCTTCAATTAAAAATGACAATTTTAAGTAAATTCCTATATTTTCTGTGCCCAATGTGTTGAACGGATGCGAAACGGGAGAAGGAAATTTCATTTAAAGTTAAATGAGAAAGAGAACTTTATTCGAGGCACGTGCGTTGTTTCCTTTTTTTTAATACTAATAACATTAATAGGTAAATTAGCAGATTGGCGTATTTTTCGTTTTTTGAAAAAAAAAATCAGAAACATGCTTGGAGGAACCCCTTTATGCATTAGCCATCGGACAAATGCTGTGATCTCAACTCCACAATACAGTTAAGAGACCTCAAGTAAATTTGAGGTTCTATGCAAGGTAAACCTGCTACAACGGAGCTAGAAATGCAAACTGTAAAAAGCTCACCTTACAGAAGTTCATAGAAAGAAGAAACTACTTACCAACACCGTTTCTCCATAAAAACTGCCACTTTGCCCAATTGAAAAAAACGCTAAATAATAAGCGTAATCTGATTCCTTAAAATTAAATAAATAACTAAAACTGCTACCAAAGCATCACATAAAGGGACTATTTTAAATTAATTTTCTGCAAATAATTTAATAAAATAAAGAACAATGAAGATTGTAGCTGAAACTTAAGACTTTTTAACTTCTTACGACATTTATGCTTCATAGCCGTTCATGTAGATTCTCTATCTAGAACATGTCAATTTTGACGTTTTGAATCCCGACTTTTTTGACGTTTTAAGAATAAAAACTAAAAAGCTTATAACTTTTTTTGTTTCAACGTAGAGATTCAAACTTTGGTGCATGGTTTTCTTTTTATGATATAAACCCTCGCACCCAATATGGTTGCCCTAACTTTGTTATTTCCGGAGATAAAAAAAATCCGAGAGGAAACGCAAAATTTTCTCGGAAAAACTAGTCCGCTTTCCCTGGCTAACGAACTTGTTTAAGCCACTTGCGAAAGGAAGGTACTCACCAAATTTTATCAATATCGGCGCACTATTTTCTGAGTTAGCGGTGTGACACATAAATAAATAAATAAATATAAATAAATAAATATATATATATATATATATATATATATATATATATATATATATATATATATATATATATATATATATATATATATATATATATATAAACATATAAAGTCTGAAAGCGACCTCGGATTTGGGTTCCAGGGGTCCCAAATAGCGCTCATTTGAAGAAAATTTTTCGAAATTCTAAAGTTGCAATCTCGTCATTAGTGATTTTTTTTAAAAAGAAAATTCACTAAAAACATGAAAATATCTCACACAATTCCCTCTAACTGACCCACCCCCTACAGTTCAGAGACAAGCGACACGACATCTATCTCTGACCCCTCCCCTCCAGCGATCACACCAACACAAGAATTCATCCTCACCCTTATTTCTTTACTACGGTTCTTTTGGGTTATATTTGCGGTTGCTGCGGAGGGTGCTCATAAGGCGTGTCTTCCGTTTTAGTAATTTAGTTGCTAAGGAGACACTTGTAGAGTAGTTATCTGTATAAAGAACCCAGAAGGTTATCCATTATCTGAATATATTGTCGAAATCGTAGACACCCACGAAATGGCACCATTGCCAGACTTTTTTTTTGTCAGGCGTTGACACTTTTTAAAAATTTTAAAAGTTTCTCAAGGAGCGGAGTAATTTTCCCAAGTCGATCATCTGCAAGAGCATTATCATTACTGTTGCTTAAATGCCAAATCTTTAGCAGTAATTCGAATCGGTTTCTGGACATAAGTTGGCTGATTTTATTTTCATATAATGCTGACTTTTTCCAATATGATCGTATCGTGGGCAATCTAAACAAGCCCATTCATAGCAGTACACCAAGAAACCGTTTCATTTCGACAATATTAGTTGTAATACACTTTTTAATGCGAGATTTTGGCTTTAGACTATCTTGCAAATGGCTTGGATAAGTTCGTTAGTCCCAGGTTTTCCCGGAAAATTTTGTGTTTTCTTTCGAAAAAAATTTATATCTCCGGAATTAACAAAGCAAGGGCAGCGAAATTTGGTACGCTGATTTCTGTCATAAAGTGTATCCTACGTACCAAAGCCTGGATCTCTATCTTGAAAGACAAAAAGTTAGAGGTATATCAATTTTGAATTACTTAAATCTGATTCAAGAAAGTAAAAACGTCAAAATTGATGGAGTACGAATGTGAGTGAAAAATACTACAAGAAATGACTAACAAGCTCCTAGATATGTGCCTAAGTCGTTACTTCCCTTGATTTCGTTAAAATATGAGCAAACAATTCATTGTAAATCAAAATGGTTTTGTATAAATTGTAAAACGTTGAACAATTAACATGTATTATAGGATATACCTGCTACATACATGTCAAGCGTAGTTTAGTGGCATACGTCCATGTTCATGACGGAGTTCTAATCCTAGTTAGTGACTTTACATTTTATTAATTATTTTTAGTCTCATTTCACTTTACCGTAATCAGATGTTATTATTCCGCAGAATTTTTTAGCGAATTTTTGAATAAAAAATAATTTGATAAGGATGAAAGTTTTAAGACTTAATCCAATTTGAATAACATATCTGGTTGTATGTTCTTGCCCTAACTTAGTGAAACCGTTCCATATTTAATACAGTCGTAGAGTTTTCCCGTGGCCTTACTAATGCTTGTTTTAGTGAATTCTCTTTAAAAAAGTCCAATAGTGGACTTTTTTAAAGAGACTATTGAAGAGATCCCGATTTTTTAATTTTTTTAATTTAGAAAAAATTTATTAAAATCAGCGCGAACTTGGCCTTCTAGAACCCACATCCAGGGTTAGTTTCAATATATATATATATATATATATATATATATATATATATATATATATATATATATATATATATATATATATATATATATATATATATATATATATATAAATGTAGGTCTGTAAGTTGAAAGATAAAAAAGTTAGAGGCATTTAAAGAAAAAAAATGTCATCTTTCTCAAAACGTAAAAAATCGCGATTTGAAACGTCAAAATTGGCAACATTTAGATTAAGAACCTGAAAGAAATCCGGATTATGTAAAGAGTGTTCTGCAAACCCTTAAGTTTTAGCTTCAACCATCATTGCCCTTCATTTTAATAAAATATTTCCAGAAAATTCATTTCAAATAGACACACTCTCTGATGCTTTGGGAGTAGTTTTCGTTAAGTTTATGGTTTAACGGTCTATAATTTGTAGCTGATTTTCGTAGAAAAAAATTCGTAAATGAGGAGACGGCGGCTATTGAATTCTAAAAAGATTTCTTCAAATGAGCGCAAACTAGGCACCCTAGAATCCATATCCGGGTTTACTTTCTGTTTACATATATACAGGGTGACGCATTTCTACGGTAAAGCTCAATATAATTGTTATTATGCAAGATACGAGAAAAAACTGTATACATTACATATAGGATGTCTTGAGCTGCATCTTATAAAATTATTTTGACGATAACAGGATGGCCCATAAGTCGTTGGTGATACTTATAATTTTTTTTGAACGTTTCTTATTGCATTTTTGCATTTTTCATCGAAATATGATGCGTGTTTGTAAAAAAAAATCGAGACGCAGTAAGTGCGTTTTGCTGGCGAACGCGAACGCTTCAAAATTCAATAACGCAATTTGCTATTAACCTAAGGTTTGTCAGCTAGGAAACGAGTTTTCTCGGAAACGTTTTAAGTTTATTTTCAGAAAATTGTTGTGTATTTTGAAACATGTTATTTTGATAAAATATGGTACATTGTTTCTACTATAAAGGTTATACCGGTGACCAAATTAATGCCTGCTTGCATTAAAGAGACATATTTTTTATTAAAACATTTTTATGAAAATTCACTTCCATAACGCACCTGCTGCGTCCAGACTTTTTGATTTTTAGATTCTTAAAAATTTTTTCCTCTAAACATATGGACCTAAATATTGACATGTAATTCGAATTTTATAGTATAAAGTTTTTTATAAAATTTTGTCACCAAAACGCACATACACTTACAAATAGCGGTCAGAAGAATTTATGTTAAATCATAGAGATAATTTGTATGATGTTTACATTCAACTCAACTAGGTTAGGCTACTAATATTACTATTTTGTTTAGTCTAGTGGTGAACTTGTTTACGTTGGCTAACCCTCTACGATTATATAGCTTTATATTATGTTTTGTATTCAATATACTGTGTTGTTGTTAATAAAATATACATTTGTAAATGAAATACGAAGGAACATTCGATCCATTTTATACTCTTCTCAATGTTTCTACTAGACTATGAAAAATCAGGGATTGTAATATATATATATATATATATATATATATATATATATATATATATATATATATATATATATATATATATATATATTGTAAGGGTGCACGTTTTTTTTTCTAAAGATATTGAATAATATCGAACGGAACTCTTCGATGACACAAGGTTACAACCCTCTTAGTAAACAATATAAGTAACCTATTATAATAATAACAATCGACTAACGGTCACATAATATAATTACATAGCCCAACAATCAATCACCAGTCGATATATTACTTAGCAGTTGTGTTATCTACTTAAGAGTAATCATGCAAAAGGCAAAAGATTTATTACTTGTCAGAATGATGGCGAAGCCTTAATGTACGGGCGTAATGAGTCGGGCGAGCGGGTGCCAAATGTGTCCAGTAACAACATCACTAACCTGTAATTAAAAATATACCTGAACACACCGTTGCCTGTCTAAAACACTACCTAACATATATACGAGGAGCATTCAATGATTAGTTTATCAATCATTTACCAATTACACGCTCCACCGAGCGACTCATAATCAATAACTATTATACTCAAAGCTCCACTGAGCAACCTAACATTAAGAGCAGTTTCGACATAACGCTCCACTGAGCAACTCCAACATTAACAGCAGTTCCTACTCAAGGCTCCACTTAGCCACATAATACTCTCTCAACAGCGCACATCAGTGCCTCAGAACTGCTTCTCAACAATGTCTCTAAACGCTCAACCATTAGGTTCTCAAACAATAATTACTCAGGCAATAATTACTCAAGTAGTTACTCACATGATAGTTACTCAAATATAATTACTCAAATAATAATAATTACTTAAATAATAATAATAACTTAACCAATAGTTTAGCTTGTGTGTTTGTTTGGGTGCTGTACCCGACACCAGGTCATTGCCGGCTTCCAGGTGTGCAATGAGGCACAGTTCAATGCCTCACCTAGAGTGCTCGCAACTGTCAGAGTTGGATACCGAGAAGTGCAATGGGCACACGATGCACACTCCAGGGTGTGCCCTTCTCCAAACAGCCCAACTCCTACACTGGGACTGACACGTGCAATGAGACCAACGGGTGAACTGACCACAGTGTCTCGGTCAAGCTACCAGATCGACCAAAATGCAACAACGGTACCACCGTGAATACTGAGAAGTGCAATAGACGCATCGGAGCACCCTCTACGATGTGTCCTCTCCAATATCCAGCTATCGACGGGAGTAGGTGCAATGGATACCTAGAGCGAGCTCAGCTGTACCCCTACCGAAATCCATCGATGCAAACAAAACAACCGTGTTGCGGTTACGTAACCTGGGCCTAAACCCTACGCCTCTACCAGTATGACGCCCTACTGGGTGAGCAAACAGCGAAGGTGTCCCACACACCTTCCAAACTAGCATCAATTTACTTCCCAACAGACTCTACTTTATTTACTCTAAACAAACTGACATAATTCAACTCTTACTTAATTTATGAATACTGACCTAACCTCGTATAAGTAACAACCCTCATGTAACCGTGGTTAATACCTAAATTATTTCATAAAGCCCCTTTATTTGAATATGATAATTACTTCTGAATTTATAACTTGCCCTCGTATAAATAATAAACGTGATCTAACTTAGCTATTTCTCAAATTATTTCCTAAAGCTCCTTTATTTGAATATGATAATTACTTCTCAATTTATAAATACTCTAGTATAAATAATAAACGTAATCTAACAGCTATTTCTCAAATTATTTCCTAAGGCTCCTTTATTTGAATATGATAATTACTTCTCAATTTATAACTACCCTCGTATAAATAATAAACGTAATCTAACAGCTATTTCTCAAATTATTTCCTAAGGCTCCTTTATTTGAATATGATAATTACTTCTCAATCCATAACCTATACTCGTATAAATAATAAACTGACTTTGAACTCTACAATTTATTTTGATATAAACTAGTTATTAAAATGATTTGCTAAAACCAGCCTGAATCATATACCTATTGAAATTGCTCCTCAATGTATAACTCAAACAAATAAGAACAGGTAAAATAAATAGACAACGAGACATGTCCAATGAGCATTCACTCACCTGAATAAATGTATATATAACGTGCACTGTAAATTTACAGAAAACAATAAACACCACACAAAATTTTCTACTGCAACTAACACGTTAAACGATACAATGGCTAATGCCTTCTTTAGATGAACCATATGCTTGATAAGCAATCTCCCCTAACGTTGACTTGATATGAGATATATCGCACTTAAACCTCCCCTTACGCCCAGCTAAGATTTTAAACAAGCGACGATGGCCAGATGCCTACACTTTAGATTTAATGGAAATACTCCGACTAGTGAAACGTATTCACCCAAGAAGGTGTATTTAATACCTACAGAGAATTTTCATAATAAAATAGCGTTGTGAGCGGGGTGAAATAAAGCACTACTTACATTATATATATATATATATATATATATATATATATATATATATATATATATATATATATATATATATATATGTGTGTGTGTGTGTGTGTGTGTGTGTGTGTGTGTGTGTATTATCCGGTTCTGGAAGCTTTGACTATCGGATAATAATTCAGCTCCTTCTAGGAGTAAATAAATCAGGGAACTTTTGACGTCTCCAATATTGGATTTTCTAATCGAGAAATGTAGGTAATCTATTTTATCCTGTTCAATTTAATTTGAATTTATAAATCTCCAATTTTCAATTTACTTGTTCAGTGATATTTGTTTAACTTATATTTTATTATCAATGGTTTTCATCATCACCCGCGTCTAAATGCAACCTCGCCCTATCGCCGTAACCATGACTCTCTATATCGAGGAGCTCTTTTAATTTTATTCTAATTTCCGCACATCATCAATTAGGGCAGGTTTGATTCTTTTTTTATGTTAGATATTGACACACATCACATTTTAAGAAGTCATCTGTAACTTTTTTATTGCATATTCATTTTTTCCAGAATTTTTATATCAAAACATCATAACGTAGCAACGAATTTTTATTTGCAGTTGTCATGAATACGTATAAATCAATTCAATTTTCTCTTGATGATGCTGTCAAACAGGGATACCGGTTACAGAGAAAAAACTAACAGTTGTGTAAGCAGAGAAATAGTATCTACGTCTATATTTGAATGCGCTCACTTTTCATTTTAGTGAATTTTCTTTAAAAAAATGCAGTAATGAGGACTTTTGAAAAAATTTCTTCAAATGAGCGCTAATTAGGCCCTCCAGAACACATTATGTATGTATGTATGTATGTATGTATGTATGTATGTATGTATGTATGTATGTATGTATGTATGTATGTATGTATGTATGTATGTATGTATGTATGTATGTATGTATCACACCGATAACTAAAAAAATAAAGGGCCGATTCTGATTAAATTTGGTGAATACCTTCCTTTTGCAAATGGCTTGGAGAAGTTCGTTAGCCAGGAAAATCGGCCCAGGTTTTCCCGGAAAATTTTGTTTTCTTTCGAAAAAAAATTATATATCCAGAATTAACAAAGTAAGGGCGTACACGGGTTTATATCATTATATGTAAGTTACCTACCAAAATTTAGCTCTGTAGGTCAAAAGACAAAAAAGTTATACGCATTTAAATAAAAATAAATTGGGGTTTTCCTCAAAACGTCAAAGTTGCGATTTACAACGTCAAAATTGTTAACATTTAGGCAAAGAACTTGAATCTAATACAGGCTATGGAAATAAAATGTCTCGAGAAGGATGCTTTACAAACCCTGAAGTCATTTTACAAAAATATTTCCAGAAAATTCATTTCAAATAGACCCTTCCTCTGATGATTGGCAGTAGTCTTAGCTATAGAGTTTATCGTTTAATGGTATATAATTTTTGTCGAATTTTCGTGAAAAATCAATAAAGTTCAATATATCCATTATTATACAAGATATGAAAAAATTGTATACATTAATTATAGGGTGTGTTGAGCTACATCTTAAAAAATATTTCTACAATCACAGTATGGCCCATAAGTCGTTGGCGATACATCTCTTTTTTTTAATCAAACACGCCTTATGTTATTGCATTTTTGCATTTTCCATCGAAATATAATGCATGTTTGTAAGAAAAGAAATTCTGGACGCAGCAAGTGCGTTATGGTAGCGAATTTTAATCAAATGCTTCATGTTTGAATAGCTCAATTTGCTATTAACCTATAAGGTTTACCAAGAAACTAGTTTTTTCGGGAACACTTTAAGTTTACTTTCTGAAATTTTTGTACATTTTCAAACAATAAAGTTTTTTTGATGAAACATGGCACATTGTTTTTACTATATTTATTTATATCACCTTCTCCTAATAAATGTATAACTAGTTGCATACGATATTTTAAAATATGTATCGATATTTCAAATTTCCCGGCTTTCTGACTCCCACAACTCAAAGGGTATTAGTGAAATCTCTCTTTTTTAGTAAAAAAAATCACTAGTGAGATCTTGACTTTTGAATTTTGAAAAATTCCTTCAAATGAGCACTAAGTAGCCCCCCCGAGAACAAATATCCGGGGTCAGTTTCAACTTTTATATGTTTATATATATATATATATATATATATATATATATATATATATATATATATATATATATATATATATATATATATATGTATATATATATATATATATATATATATATATATATATATATATATATATATATATATATTTGGTGAGTACCTTTCTTTTGCCAGTAGCTTGGATAAGTTCGTCAGCCAGGAAAATCTGCCCAGTTGAAATACATTAAACAATGACTTGTTTTAATTAGACACACGGATTCCCGGTCAGTATCAGTTCTGAGCTGACCATAAATGTATGGAATTTCGACCACGAAATTATAATGCATGTTTTGTAAGAAAATAAATTCGGGACTCAGCAAGTGCGTTATGGTAGCGAATTTTTATTGAACGCCTCAAATTTGAATAACTCAATTTGCTATTAAGCTATGAGGATCGTTGGCCAGGAAACTAGTTTTTTCGTGAATATTTTAAGTTTATTTTCGACAAATTTATGTACATTTTCAAACAGTAAAGTTATTTTCATGAAATATGGTACATTGTTTTTACTATTTAGGTATACTGGTAACCTAATTTGATGCCTGCTTTCTTAAAAAAACACATATTTGCTATTTAAAACATTTTAATGAAAATTCATTATCATAACGCACTTGCTGCGTCCAGACTTATTTCCCTGTGTCCTTTAAACAAGTGACTCCCAAAGTGGTCGATATCGACCACTTGAGGTCGAAACCGGTTTCCCAGGGGTCGACATAACACTGAATATTTTTTTTCTTCCCTTTGCGATTTTAATGTTTTTTTTAAATAATTACCTACTTAAGCATTTTTACGTAAATTTTATTAATAATTATTAATTGCACTTGATAATTACTGAATTTTATCTCTATTTATTTTGTTAAATTTTGATGAGAAAATTATGTCAAGTTTACTCACTTAACCAACCGCAAAGTTTTTAAATTGGTAAGTATTTTGAATAAATAATAAAAGACTCTGGACGCAGCAAGTGCGTTATGGTAGTGAATTTTCATTGAAATGTTTTTAATAGCAAATATGTTGTTTTTTTTTTTTAGCAAGCAGGCATCAAATTTGGTTACCAGTATAACATATATAGTAAGAACAATGTGCCATGTTTCATCAAAATAACTTTATTGTTTGAAAACGTACATAAATTTCCGAAAGTAAACTTAAAGTGTTCCCGAAAAAACCTTTTCTTGGTCAACCTTATAGGTTAATAGCAAATTGAGCTTTTCAAATATGAAGCATTTAATCAAAATTCGCTACCATAACGCACTTGCTGCATCCAGAATTTCTTTCCCTACAAACATGCATTATATTTCGATGGAAAATGCAAAAATGCAATAACATAAGGCGTGTTCCACAAAAAAAAAAAAATTGTATCACCAACGACTTATGGGCCATCCTGTGATTGTAATAATGTAAAGATGTAATGTAAAGATGTAGCTCAAGACACCCTATAATTAATGTATACAATTTTTTCATATCTTGTATAATAACAGATATATTGAGCTTTATTGATTTTTTAGGCAACTTCGACAAAAATTATATACCATTAAACGATAAACTCTATAGCTAAGACTACTGCCAAGCATCAGAGAAAGGGTCTATTTGAAATGAATTTTCTGGAAACATTTTAGTAAAATGAAGGACAATGATGATTGAAACTAAGACTTCAGGGTTTGTAAAACATTCTTCTTGAGATATTTTCTTTCCATAGCCCGTACTAGATTCAAGTTCGTTGCCAGAATGTTGCCAATTTTGACGTTTTAAATCGCGACTTTGACGTTTTGAGGAAAACCGCAATTTATTTTTCTTTAAATGCCTGTAACTTTTTTGTCTTTTGACCTACAGAGCTAAATTTTGGTAGGTAATTTACCTCTAGCGATATAAGCCCGTGTACCGTATTTGTTTCACGTTCTTTGCCTTAACATTGCCAATTTTGACGTTTAAAATTGCGAGTTTGACGTTTTGAGGAAAACTCCATTTTTTTTAATTGCCTGTAACTTCTTTCTCTTCAAACTTAGAAACCTAAATTTTAGTTCATGGTTCGCTATTTATAATACAAACACGCGTACCAAATTTGCCCCTACTTTGTTATTTCTGGAGATAATTTTTTTTTCGAAAAAAAACACAAAATTTTTTGGGAAAACCTCGGCCGATTTTCCTGGATAACGAACTTATCCAAGCCGCTTGCAAAAGGAAGAGTTATCGGTATGATACATATATATATATATATATATATATATATATATATATATATATATATATATATATATATATATATATATATATATATAAACATATAAAAATCGAAACTGACCCCGGATATGTGTTCTGGGGGGGCCTAATTAGCACTTATTTGAAGAAATTTTTTCAAAATTCAAAAGTCGAGATCTCCTCATTAGTGATTTTTTTTTTAATTCACTAAAAACTAGAGATACGATTTTTTAAGTAATTTCGCTATGAGGGTCTGATGTATCAGTTCATTTTGGAAAAGGGGTCTCTGGCCCAAAATAGTTTGGGAGTCGCTGCTTTAAACGGTATTATCAGAAACTTAACTTGTTAGCGTTCATTACAAGTTCCAATATTCACTCTGTAAAGAATGATATATTCAGCTTATACTAACAGAATGTATTAAGACAATTCCATCTGGCAAATGGCAAAAGCCCTTCGCTCCCAAAAACTTCCGATATCCCCACCTCACGGCCGTAACGGTGTCGTATACACGGATGCGGAGAAAGCTACTGCATTCGCAGATCATCTGGAGTTGCAATTCAGTCCGAATTATAACAGCGTTGATCTGCCGCGCGTAGCAAGAACGCACCGCTATGTCAGGAGTGCGCTTCACGCCACCCCAGACACGCAACTTTCGAAGAAGTTTCCCAAATAATCAAATCATTAAAAAATAGGAAAGCTCCGGGATACGATGGAATCTCCAACGTAGCACTGAAAAACCTCTACCGCAAAGCCGTGGTATTCCTAGTTACGATTATGAATGCCATGTTGCGATTTTAACACTTTCCTTCCATGTGGAAACTTGCCGATATTATCAATATCCCGAAACCCAGCAAAGATCCGCTGTTCCCTCAGAACTACAGGCCCATTAGCCTACTACCAGACATCGGCAAAATCGCCGAAAAACTGATTCAGAAAAGGCTAGCTTCATTCACCTCAGAAAATCATATCCTCCCGGATGAGCAATTCGGCTTCAGACACCAGCACTCCACCACAGACCAAGTCCTTCGTGTGGTGGAATACATCACCGAAGGATTTAATAAAAACAAGTCAACTGGTGCAATATTTCCTGACATTGCTCAAGCCGAAGGGTTCTGCTATCTCCCTCTGCTGTACAATATATTTGTCGTAGACCTTCCGACAGCGCCCCTAAACGTGACATACGCACTGTATGCAGACGGCACTACCATCCTCAGCAGCTCTACTCAGCCGACGATAATAACCGAACGACGACAGACCGTCGTAGTCGAGCCACAAGGCTGGTACAGGAAATCCCGTCTAGCCATAAACCCAGATAAATGTTCAGCAGTCCTATTTTCCAAGAGTAGACACACACCTCGCGAACACGTATCATTAGAGAACCGTCTAATTCCCTGGCAAGATTCCGCCAAATACCTCGGGGTTTTCCTCGACACTTAACATGGCGCCCCCATGTCTAACACGCTCGACGAAAAGCCTCGATATTCATCTCGAAGCTGTTCCCTTTTTTAAACAGAGGTTACAAATTGTACATAAACAATAAATTGCACATGTACAAAGTCATCATCCAGCCAGCCTTGACCTATGCATCCCCTGCATGGGCCACCGCGGCCGCAACGCACATCAAGGCCCTTCAAATCATCCAGAATAAAATTCTGAGAATGGTTACCGGAGTGCCATGGTTTGTCAGAAGCAGTCAGATTTACTCTGACCTGGAAATACCTTTGATACTTGAGTTTATAACTTAACTATCCACAACTCAGTTCGCAAAACCCAAATCTCTTCTCCGTAGTGCCACCACCTACGATGAGCAACTTCCACATAAGCATAAGCGTCCAAAGCTTATACTTACCCGCTAATGCCCCCGCGGCAAAAACAGAATGGAAACATTCAAACACACACGTCACTGTGTGAAATCTTTCCAACGGTGGTATGGACTAAGGTTCGTTACTCCTAGGGAGGGAGTTTTAGTGAGTAGGTGTACGAGCAGTACGAGTCTCACAGTACCTCGATATCCGACGCACTACGGTGTCGTGAATGAGATCTACATGAGGCATTTCTCCCTCCTGTGTCCAAAAAAAAAAAGAATATATTAAGAAAACTTTGCATTTCCCCTCTTAACCCGTTAGCGCCTGGCGTGCTATTTATAGGACAATGCATTCTTGAATTTATTATCGGCACTTACCGATACATGATGAATACCGGGTATTCCCCGACTAAGAGTAGATACACAACAGCCTGCCAAGCTTGCATTAGTTTGCCCGCATTAGTTATTACAGCTCGGCTTGTGTGTTTACTTCGGTGAATTTGTAGATAATATACGAGGTAAGTAACTTTTTATTGTGACTTTGTCAAGGCATTAGGTCAAGTTTACTATGCAAAATATAAATTCTATTTGTTTGTGACTTGATTTTTGTGTGTAGGCCTGGAAATCCTGGTGTCATATAAATATGACGCTGGGCGTTTCAGGGAATATTTGACCATCTTAGCCATTATCTCATAATATATGAATTTTATTTCAGGTTTCATTCTAAATCAACAAAAATGAGAAGGGTATTCAAAGCCATGGAGGAAGCCTGGGAGTATGCGCTTTCAGCGGAATGTGAAGCAGAAATGTTAGATCTACCACCTGAAGTCGATGAATTGACCGATGAGGAAGAATTTGATGATGGAGATCTTGGCATACCTATGGTCACTGACATACCAGGAAATATAGAGGTGGATATCAACAGTGATGAAGAAGACCCAGATGAAAAAAGTGACACAATAGAAAAAGACAATGATGATGAAGACAGCTTGCCATTAGCATCATTGGTAACCAAAAGTCAAGCTTCAACTTCAGCTAGAAGCCGGCCGTCATCTCCTTTCACAAATAGCCCTTCCACTTCAGCAGATTGCCACCTGCCTGCAAAGAAAAGAAGACTTGCCAAACCAACTATCACAGCAGACTGGAAAAGAATTTCTCCAGAGTATAGATGTGATCCAATACAAGACATCCCAAGTCAAAAGCTCCTTAAACTGAAACTAGTTTTACAAGAAGCAACTCCTGTTGGTATTTTTGAACAATTTTTCGATGAAAATGTTTATAATATGATCGTGGAAGAAACCCTGAGGTATGCCAGTCAAAAAAATAAGCACTAATTTGGTATATCTATAGATGAGATCAAAATTTTTCTGGGATTTCTAATATTTTCTGGTTATCACACTTTATCAAGTGAAAGGGACTACTGGTCCGAGAGTGAGGATTTAGGAATACCTTTGGTTCGTAATGCTATGAGTCGCAATGCATATTTAGAAATTAAATCCCTAATTCACTTTCAAGACAATACCAAAGCCGATGAAAATAAGTACGATAAATCTTTCAAAATTAGACCTCTTATTCAAATGGTAAACTCAAATTATTCTAAATGGGGAGTGTTTCAGTCAAATCTATCCATTGTTGAAATGATTGTTCGATACTATGGACACCACCCACTGAAGCAGTTTATAGGGGCAAAATCTATCAGATTTGGCTATAAATTATGGGCTATGTGTGGAAACGATGGCTACTGTTTCAAT
>OZ023262.1:19662995-19855495 GCA_964006375.1 Tillus elongatus
ATTAAAATATAATTAATTTACTTTTAGAGAAACATTTCGTTAACATCTTACGGAAATAAAACCTACACAACTTTACAACAGTGTATTTAAAATATCTGAAACGTCATAGTTGCTGCTGATTGCTTAACCGCTACCTCTACGCAGCCAGGTGTAAACAGGTATAATTTTATTAAAACTTTTCGTTCTTAACGTACACTCATTTCATTTATACCACATTAAAGCTCATTTTTTTCTGTAGTTAATGATATAAAGGTGTCTATATAAAAAAAACCGCAAATCAAAGTTTCCTACCCTAAAAGATGTGAAAAATAAAGTGACAGAGAGTGATCGTGTGACGCTACTTGTTAGACAAGGATGCTCAATGCCAGCTGAACGTATTTTTTGAGCTATTGCGCATGCTCCGATAAGCATCTGAGTCCAGTCATTTTAGTGAATTTTCTTATAAAAAAAAATCACTAATGAGGAGATCTCGATTTTTGAATTTTAAAAAAATTTCTTCAAATGAGCGCTATTTAGGACCCCTGGAACCCAAATCCGGGGTCGGTTTCAGACTTTATATGTTTATATATATATATATATATATATATATATATATATATATATATATATATATATATATATATATATATATATATATATATATATATATATATATATATGTTTATATATTTATGTGTCACACCTATAACTAAAAAAATAAAATTACGATTTTGATAAAATTAGGTGAGTACCTTCCTTTCGCGAGTGGCTTGGATAGGTTCGTTAGCCAGGAAAATCCGCCGAGGTTTTCCCGGAAAATTTTGTGTTTTCCTTCGAAAAAATCGAAAAAAAATTATATCTCCGGAATTAACAAAGTAAGGGCAACGAAATTTGGTACACGGGTTTACATCATTATAAGTAAACTACCTACCAAAATTTTGCGCTGTAGGTTAAAAGACAAAAAAGTCACAGGCATTTAAAGAAAAATAAATTTGGGTTTTCCTCAAAACGTCAAAGTTGCGATTTTAAACGTCAAAATTGTTAATATTTAGGCAATGAATCTGAAATTAATATGATCTATGGAAGGAAAATGTCTCAAGAATAATGTTTTACAAAGCCTGAACTCTTAGTTTCAATCGTCATTGTCCTTCATTTTACTAAAATATTCCCAGAAAATTCATTTCAAATAGACCCTTTCTCTGATGCTTTAGCAGTAGTGTTGGCTATAGAGTTTATCGTTTAATGGTATATCAGTTTTGTCGAATTTTCGTAAAAAATCATTAAAGCGCAATATATCCGTTATTATGCAAGTTACAAAAAAAAGTTGTATACATTAATTGTAGGGTGTCTTAAGCTACATCTTAAAAAATATTTCCACAATTACAGGGTAGCCCATAAGTCGTTGGTGATTCAAATTTTCTTTTTTTTAGTGAATTTTTTTAATCGAACACGCCCTATGTTATTGCATTTTGTATTTTCCATCGAAATATAATACATCTTTGTAAGAAAAAAATTCGGGACGCAGCAAGTGCGTTATGGTAGCGAATTTTCATTAAATGCTTCAAATTTTGAATCAATTTGCTATTAACCTATAAGGTTGACCAGAAAACCAGTTTTTTCGGGAACAATTTAAGTTTACTTTCGGAAATTTTTGTACATTTTCAAACAATAAAGTTATTTTGATGAAACATGGCACATTGTTTCTAATATATGGATTATACTGGTAACCAAATTTGGTGCCTGCTTTCTTAAAAAAACATATTTGCTATTTAAAAAAACATTTTAATGAAAATTCACTACCATAACGCACTTGCTGCGTCCAGAGTTTTTTATTACTACTTAGATCGTTGGTTGAGAACCCTATTTATCGAAGCATGCGCAATAGCTCAAAAAATACGTTCAGCTGGCATTGAGCATCCTTGTCTAACAAGTAGCGTCGCGCGATCACTCTCTGTCACTTTATTTTGCATACCTAGCATCTTTTAGGGTAGGAAACTTTGATTTGCGGTTTTTTTTATATAGGCACCTTTATATCATTAACTACAGAAAAAAATGAGCATTAATGTGGTATAAATGAAATGAGTGTACGTTAAGAACGAAAAGTTTTAATAAAATTATACCTGTTTACACCTGGCTGCGTAGAGGTAGCGGTTAAGCAATCAGCAGCAACTATGACGTTTCAGATATTTTAAATACACTGTTGTGAAGTTGTGTAGGTTTTATTTCCGTAAGATGTTAACGAAATGTTTCTCTAAAAGTAAATTAATTATATTTCAATTAATAATACTGGCGGGTAATTTTTAATTGGCACCTGATGAAAAGTGACTTCTCCTAGTTGTAAAAATACATAAAAATTAAATCTTGATAATCTACATTATTAATGTACTAATTTAGCAGCCGGATCCCGTACTAATAGTTGAAGGTGCAAAACAATTAAAGACAGAGATTACAAATTTGTAGCGATAATGACGGTTCCTAACTTGAACATTTGCTGCGTTGAATTTTTGTTGTTTATTATGTGAATTTCGATTTAGTGTTGTTCTTGTTGATTTAAACCTTGTTAATATATGCATTAAATGTTTTGCTCTTTTACATCACACACACACTTTGGTTTTTAATGCAGTATGAATTAAGGATATCACGTAAACTATTTGAAAATGATATAAAATACAGGGTGTTGCATATTAGAGTGAAGTATTTACTTGTATTTATATAACAATGGCTACTTCCGTAATTGAGCCTTAATATCTTTGAAACCGTTGAAAATAATGTCATCAAACGTAGTATTGCTGAAAAGGCCATGAAAATTCCCATCTAATAACGTTCTAACATAAAGGGAGTTCCATTTGAAATTTCCGAGAAAATTTAAGTTTTGCGAAATTTAACACTCTGTATAGGCAGGTTACATTTAGAATTACCATGTTGCATTTTGTTATAGTGAGGAGTGTATAAAATTAAAAATTAACTCCAGTAAATATGCGGCCAAAACATTGTGCAGAATCGAAGTATTTACGCACCAAACTAGACCAATATTTTTAATAAACAAATGAATAACTCTGTAACGGTTGGGCCTAGACCCATCATGTGGGGTATTAGGTTATTAGTTTGCTTGCCGCGATACCTTCTTTTTTAAAATGATATAAAATACAGGCTGTTCTATTAAAAAAAAAAAGGTTTGGTCTGCCACGGAGAAAATGAACACCTGTGTAAATTGGAATATTTTTGAATTACGCGGCTAATTGATAGTAACAACTTTCAGTTGAAACTTTTTTGATAAAATAAAACTGAGTTTAATATGGAAAACTGGGCTTTTTTCGCGAAGTGGACCACCCTGTACACACACATATATATATATATATATATATATATATATATATATATATATATATATATATATATATATATATATATATATATATATATATATATATATATATGGAAATATAGTTTGAAACATTCACTAGTTAATCTATGTTTAATATACCTTTGTGCAGATTATATGCATACTTGCTTATACGTATATATACGAGGGTTTATCTAAATGCTTCAATATATATATATATATATATATATATATATATATATATATATATATATATATATACATATCTTAAAATAATGGTAGGTTCGTCGTCAGTGGTAGATAAAAACTTTGTATTATCTGGCCAGGTTAAAACTTTGTATTATCTGGCCAGGTTTTTGGAATTTTTATTTCTTCCTATCAGAGCTACAACATAAAAAAAATTAAATTTGACATAAAAAGTTACCCACCTGTTTAACAGTTTATTACAAATCCTTGTTTTTTCTTAGAGAGTCCAAACTAAGAATGCCCCCTAGTGTATATATATATATATATATATATATATATATATATATATATATATATATATATATATATATATATATATATATATATATATATATATATATTTTCGAAGACATATAATCTTTGCAGCTATTCAAGAAGCAAATGGACACTTATTTTCTGGCACAAAAATCAAGCCCATGATGACTTCGCCTTTCACGATTTATTTAGTAAAAAATAAACTCAAGACCCAAATAAATGTATAACATTCCGTGATGTTTATTTCTAACCATGTTATTTATTGGCAATATTAAATACTACAACTTTTAATATAATGTCAACTAGAATGACCACGATCTAGTTGTAACAATATAAACCCTATTAATCCCGATTTGTTATGGCCCTAATCTAATTTCTACCACATGCAGCCCATTCCGATTAATAAATAAACGTTTAACAAACAATTGTACTAAGGAAAAGAACAGTGTTGTGACGTCATATTTCTATTGTCAACCGATATGAACCAGCTAGACTAATCGAAGTGGCCTTGACGCGCGTCTTCCACATTAAAAGCCTACTAGATTGTTCATAAATATATAGCGCTAGCTGCTTTCGCACGTACATCATAAAGCACGGAGCTTTCGCGGCATTAAGCTCGATATAGTTCAGTTTTTAGAGGTGTTAGTTGCCAGGTTTCAAGTTATATCTATAAAAAATGTACACCAACCCCTTCAACAGAAAACACTCAACAATTCGACAAGTGATCGACCGTTTTTTGCATCCTGATTTCAACAATAACCGAAAACCAAGATCTACAACCCTTAGGTCAAGATTATCGAGGCAAAATAGCAATTCATCTGAAAGCTCACAAAGTTCACAAAGCTCTTATCTGTCTATCGAATCAGAGAAGGCTGAACGTGTGCGAGGAAAATCTCGCAACTGGCTTGGAAAATGGAGTTAAATGTTTTATGGCTCTGAAAATTAGCGTTGGAGTATATCGAGGAAAGCTACAGGTAAATAATTATTATTTTAAACTGCTGTATGTTCTTTGATTTCTGATTTTGTATACATACTGCGTACAGGGAGTAGAGGGTACTTGACTGAGGGTTGTAAATGTTTTGTTGCGTTTCTATGAGATATCGATCGAAATATTTATCGCTGACATTCACGCAGCACAATATTTCCCCTAACCTTCACCTACTGAGTGTCTAGGTAAATAAATACACCTTGCCTGAGTAAAACATGTTATGATGCAGTTTAAAATATGTTATATACAGGGTGGCGCATTGAAAACGAAACAGACCGATTTTATTGAATGGGAGATGTTTGGACATAAAACTCAACTTTGTCACATCAACCCCTTGAGGGTGGTGATAACAACCCTTATATTTTAAATAGGAAACATGGGTCGAGTGTTACATCACTTGAAAGCTCTTTCTTTTCTGAATTCAACACACTAATTTCTTGAAAGTTTTATCAACTCGTTTAAAAATTATTCACAGTTGGAGTTGCGAGAACGTATTTCATTCATGGTGATAAAAAATGCACTAATTAGTCAATTTTTTGTTAAAAAAACTAAAAAACAAAACCAAACGTTCAAAAATGTTTATTCAGTTAATTAAGTGTACGAATAGGTACAGATATTGCTTTTTAGTGAATTTTCTTTAAAAAAATTCACCAATGAAGAGATCCCGGCTTTTGAATTTTGAAAAATATTCTTTAAATGACCACGAACTAGGCCCCCTAGAACCCATATCCAGGGTCAGTTTAAATATATATATATATATATATATATATATATATATATATATATATATATATATATATATATATATATATATATATATATATATATATATATATATATATCACACCGATAATTCAAAAAATAATGCCACTTTTGCAAGTGGCTTGGATTAGTTCGTTAGTTAGGAAAATCAACCCAGGTTTTCCCGCAAAATTTTGTGTTTTCTTTCGAAAAGAAAATTATATCTCTGGAAATAATAAAGTGAGGGCAACCAAATTTGGTTTCTGTCATAAAGAGTATCCTTGTACCAAAAGTCATATCTCTGTCTTAAAATACAAAAATCCTGGACGCAGTAAGTGCGTTATGGTAGTGAATTTTCATAGAAATGATCTGGCACAAAATATTTCATTACTTTTTTTTCTTGTAACATATAAATCTAAATTTTGGTGTGTAGTTTACCTTTTATATCATAAACCTACCTATGAAATTTGGTTATCATGGCTTTTTTATTTTTTGAGATAAAAAATTTTTTTTAATAAAAACTCAACATTTTCCAAGAAAACCTCGTCCGATTTTCCTGACTAACGAAGTTGTCCAAGCCATTTACAAAAGGAAGGTACATACCCAATTTTTATCAAAATCGGCCTATTATTTTTTGAGTTATAGGTGTGATATATATATATATATATATATATATATATATATATATATATATATATATATATATATATATATATATATATATATATATATATATACTATACAAGGAGAAAGGGTTAGGGCAAAGCCGCAAGGAGACAACCGTATACACGTGTTTCAAACTTATTAGCAATCATCAGTACGGTATAGCCAGGTGATGATGGGAACACTCTGGAGGAAGAAACAAAAATACAGGGAGTCACCAGAGGTAACCAGTGCGCATTTGCAGCAACATTCGGAAGACCCTCAATTTTAGGGCAACAGCTAAAATCGCCACTGAGGCAAAGAAATCACATGCGTGAGCATCCGTAGCCCGGGAGTCATACTATTTATAACAGGATTTTTAACACGGCATTTCTGTATACTATACAAGGAGAAAGGGTGAAGGGCAAAGCCACAAGGAGATAACCGCATACACGTGTTTCAAGCTTATTAGCCATCATCAGTACGGTATAGCCAGGTGATGATGGGAACACTCTGGAGGAAGAAGCAAAAATACACGGAGTCACCACAGGCAACCAACATATAAAAATTGAAACTGACCCCGGATTTGGGTTCTAGAGGTCCTAGTTCGCGCTCATTTGAAAAATTTTTTTCAAAATTCAAAAGTCGGGATCTCCCCAATAGTGATTTTTTTTCTACGAAAACTCAAAAAGTTAGATGTATATTAATTTTTAATTAATTAAATCTGATTCAAGAAAGTTGAAACGTCAAAATTGATTGATCAGTATGTGAGTGAAAATACTACAAGAAATGACTAACACGCTCCTAGATATGTGTCTAAGTCGTTATTTTCCTTGATTTCCTTAAAATATGAGCAACAAATCCATTGTTCATCAAAATGGTTTTGTGTAAATTGTAAAACCTTGAACAATAGGATATACCTGCTAGTATATGCATCTAGTGCGTAGCTCAGGGCAAGGTACCTGTACATCGTTTGATCGACTCCTACATGACGAGTTCTAATCCTAGTTAGTGACTTTACTTTTTATAATTTTTTTTTGGTCTCATTTCACCTTACAGTTATCTAATCTGATTGTTGTTATTCCGATGAATTTTTTAGCGAGTTTTTGTATAAAAGATAATTTGATAGAGAGGAGATGAAAGTTTTTAAGACTTAATTCAATTTGAATAGCATATCTGGATGTTTGTTCTTGCCCTAACTTAGTGAAACCGTTCCATATTTAATAGAGTCGTAAACTTTTCCTGTGGCTTCACAAGTGCTTGTTTTAGGGAATTTTCTTTAAAAAAAACACCAATGAGAAGATTTTGAATTTAGAAAAAATTTCTTCAAATGAGCGCGAACTAGCCCCCCTAGAACCCATATCCAGGGTCAGTTTCAATTATATATATATATATATATATATATATATATATATATATATATATATATATATATATATATATATATATATATATGTATATATAAAGGGTGAACAATTTACCAAAATTTAGGTCTGTAAGTTTAATTGTGGTTTTCCTCAAAACGTAAAAAGTCGCGATTTGAAACGTCAAAATTGGCAACATTTAGGCAAAGACCCTTAACGAAATACCGGGTGTGTAAAAAGACTTCTGCAAACGCTCAAGTTTCAGCTTTAATCACCATTTCCCTTCATTTTGATCAAATATTTCCAGAAAATTCAACTCAAATAGACACTTTATCTAATGATTTGGCAGTAGTTTTGGTTAAGTTTATGGTTTAACGGTCTATCATTTGTAGCATATTTTCGTAGAAAAAATTCGTTAATGAGGAGACCGCGACTTTTGAATTCTAAAAAGACTTTTTCAAATGGGCGCAAACTAGGTCCCCTAGAATCCATATCCGGGTTTACTTTCTGTTTACATATATACAGGGTGACACATTTCTACGCTAAAGCTCAATATAATTGTTATTATGCAAGATACGAGAAAAGCTTGGATACGCTACTTATTGTGTGCCTTGAGCTGCACCTTATAACATTATTTTGACAATCACAGGATGGCCCATAAGTCGTCGATGACACCTACAATTTTTTTGAATATTCTGTATTACATTTTTGCATTTTTCATCGAAATATGATGCATCTTTGTGAAAAAATCGAGACGCAGTAAGTGCGTTTTGGTAGTGAATTTTCATTAAATGCTTCAAAATTCAATAACTCAATTTGCTATTAACCTAAGGTTAATAACAATAATATTTTAAGTTTATTTTCGTAAAATTTGTGTACATTTTTAAACAAGTTATTTTGATAAAATATTGTACATGGTTTCTACTATACATATAGGTTATACCGGTGACAAAATTGATGCCTGCTTGCATTAGACAGACATATTTGCCATTAAAAACATTTTTATGAAACTTCACTTCCATAACGGACTTGCTGCGTCCAGCCTTTTTAAAATTCTGCAAACGAAAATCAGTTTTTCCGAATTTCATTAATTTCAATTTAAAAACTTCTAACACAAAAGTAGGTCAAAAGGTATAAAATTTAGATAACTTAGAATATGAAGAATGTTGCAATTTTCAGAGGAAATTGTTCGGAGTCATTAACGCGAAAGTGGTTAAGAAAATTAATATACAAAATTAAAAAATGAAACAACTGGTTAAATGTTAAATTAAAAACGAAAAAACAGTTCCTCGAAAAATTGACCTCGTAGAAAATCTTTCTTCACAGTCATTTAATAAAGATAAGATCGACCTCTCAAACAAGGTAAAATTCCGTATACAGTCACAAAAAGATTATTTTTTTTTGATTAAAGCTTTGACTTTGAGAACTGGCTCATTCAGTCACTGTCAATCTTTAAAATGAACAAAAATGCATCTGACATTGCTTTTGACAATGGCAAACCCTGTCTTAAGAATGTTAATCTAACAAGCTCTTCAACTTTTTTCTTTTATCTCCCTGTACACTTGCTGTTAACTAAAAATAGATAATAAAATTAAAGCTTACATACATATCCACGCAAACGCATACGCGAGGGCATATACACTCATGTATACGCACCTACGTCAACAGGATTTATACGTCCAGTACTTAACACTAGGTGCAGGACAGAAAATGCATATTATTTCTTCATTTGCACATACACACACATACATATGCATGCAGACATCTACGCTACAAGTTGCTGCAGGAGAAACACTGGGACACTTTTCACACCAATGGAGCCTGTCATGACTTCTTAATATACTGGAGAGGCTGCGGTCAAAATAGGTTAACACAAGGAAAGACACAAAGAAACTTACCTTTATCTGCCTGACTATACATTAAACTGCTACGTTTATTTAGTATCCTTTAAGACTATATACTAAGAGCTATATAAACCTAGCTAACTTAGAGTCTTTAACAAAACAGATGAAAGCTACCATGACACTTTTATTACAAACAGCTTCATACATAAGTGATGTCACATCAAGCGGAAAGGAAACGTTGTATTTTATCAAATTACAAAATAATATTTTTCTTTGTTCATGATGCATAATACAGGGAAAAATCAAATGATTTAGATCAGCTGGGCTGGTATTGCCGCATGAGCAAAATGGATTGTCTTCAACTTTTATTTTATACAAATGAGCCTTAAAAGCACCATGTCCTATGATAATTCTATTAAGTGTCGTAGACAAATGCCTAGGAAGCAACAGTTCTTTGTAAATCGGCTTTTTTCTGAGATTAGGGATGATACTACTGAAGTGCTTGTTACAGCTAATTTTCAACTTATTCCAATGATCCTGCCCCCTTATATTACACACATGTTTTACTTGCGGAAGTAGATCTCTGTTACTGTAAAAGTCATGTTTACAACCTGTTTTAGTTGCTTTTTTAGCAAAAGTGTCGGCCTTTTCATTACCCTGAAGCTTTGAGTGCCCTTTTACCCATATGAAAGTAACTCTTTTGTGCTGTTGTTGCAAGACCGCTAATTGATAAGCAGTATCACATATTACCCTGGAGTGATATATAGCATTTTGAAGATTCGATAGAGTTCTTAACAGTGAAAAGGAATCTGTCAAAACAACAAAGCTACTCATATTTTGGTTACAGGCTAATACTAACGCTTTTTGTATGGCAACAGCTTCAGCAGTATAAATTGAAGTGAACTTTGGAAGACTAAATAGCTCAACATAATCTGATTGTTTAATGTACACTGCGCATCCCACTGAATCTTGAATTTTTGACCCATCAGTATAAATCTTGACCGCTTCTTTATATGGTTACCACAAAAAATGATGTTGTAGAAATCATTGCTGGTATTGAAACGGGAATTAGAAAACTGCCTGATTCGTCGAAAAATGTTGTCAGAGAAGCATGTGAAAGTAAAATTTCAAGAAACTTGTAAGACTAGATGCATTCTCGCAATAATTAGAACCGTAGACCGGTTTCGCTCTCATTAGAGCTCTTCAGTACGGCATACTAATTGTAGCAAAAATGCACCAAAAACAACCTAGTTGTGCATTTTTGCTACAATTAGTATGCCGTACTGAAGAGCTCTAATGAGAGCGAAACCGGTCTACGGTTCTAATTGTTGCGAGAATGCATCTAGTCTTACATACTTTGTCCCTATATTGGGGTAGAAATGGGCCAGGGCTAACAATTTTTTAAATTGTTAGTTAGTTGTATACCGTCTCTATTTTAAACACTCTGTGTTATTTGGAGCGGGCGTGACAACATAGTACTTGGTTCCGAACTAGGTGGCGACACGTTCACCACTCACTTAGTGTTTCAAGAAACTTGAGAAAAAAAGTCCACAAAAAACCAAAGTTGTAAGTAAATGAAAATAGTGAAACGACTGCGAGAGAAAGATCGCTTTAATGTTAAAGAAGATAAAGGCAATAAGGTTGTAATTTTGGACAAAACGGAATATAAAGATCAAGTTTATAACTCCATAGTGACAGTGCAGTATAAAAAGCTAAATAAAAAACCGCTACCGAAAATGATTTCGGACGTTAAAAATGGTCTAAAGACTTGTCACAACAATATCATAAGACTTGGGAAGAAAGTTACAAGTTCCAAATCCTAAAGTCCCCGAAAAATACGGTTTCCCAAAAGTTCATAAACCGGAAAAATCAATGAGACCTATTGTTTCAGCTATAGATTCTCCAACATGCAACCGGCCCCTTGATGTAAGGGGTGGTACTTCCTCGGGCGTGAAAAAAATCCTTTGCTATCACGTAAAGGAAAAGTCCACTATCACCTACCACCTACCTAGCAAATTATACTATGTAGGTTATACTGGTAACCAAATTGGATGCCTGCTTTCATTAAAAAATATTCGCTTTTAAAAGATTTTTATGAAAATTTACTACATTAACGCACTTGATGCGTCCAGACTTATTAAAAACTGACCCCGGATATGGGTTCTAGTTCGCGTTTATTTGAAAAAATGTTTGCAAAGTCTCACCATCGATACCTCTCTATTAGTGAATTTTTTAAAATAAAAATTCACTAGAATTGGACGAACTTCACCAATGTCACTGTCACCGCGAAGTTTAGCTATTATTAATTTTGTTCCGTAAAGTAAAATTACCAGCCATACTTATATTTGACAGTGTAGAAAGTAATTTCAAAGCCTGCTATATCAAGAATAATGTTCATCACTATTGAGCTGCATCACTGGAGCATGTTTAGCTAGAGGTGTTTTGTGAGCTTAAATAAAAGAATAATTTGCACTTGTATATAAAAATTTCCCAAATGACAAATAATTCGTCGACTCAAACAAATAATAAAAACATATAAATAATCTCATACCAATACCATACGACATCAGTTACAGCGTCTAACAGACCTGCGCAATAATATCAAATGTTCCGTTACCACGGCAACCACATACTAGATCTCATATAAGCTATTGGCAATCAAAGGCGGTGATATTAAATATAAATGTTTCAAATTTGAATAGCTCAATTTTCTGTAACCCTAGAAAGCTGAATTTTGGCACATGGTTAGGTCTTTTCCAAAGAAATATGTACACCAAATTTTATCGATATATCTTTGTAATTTTCGGAGAAAAAATTTTTTTTCGAAAGAAAACTCAAAATTTTCACGGAAAACCGTGTCCGATTTTTCTGGCTAACGAACTTATCCAAGCTATTAATAAAAGAAAGGCACTTGCCGAGTTTTATCAAAATGGGTTAATTATTTTTTGAGTTATCGGTTGGATACATACATACATACATATATATATATATATATATATATATATATATATATATATATATATATATATATATATATATATATATATATATATAGATAGATAGATAACTTTATTAGCCTTTGATCAAGTACATACATACTACAGGCACGTCAAAGAATTAGAAAAACCTAAAATGTCAGTCTTAAATATATACAAAAACAGAAGTCAAAAAATAACAACAGCACTTTACATACAGAACCAACTACAAAAATATAACATTAAACCTAAATTTACAGTTACAACGGTCATTCTCTCCGTTGCTCAGGGCCTGTACACCTTTCAGTAAATTCACTGATATGATAAAAAGAATTTTCAACCAAAAATAATTTCAATCTATGTTTAAAGCAGCTAAGTGTATCCGCAGCCTTAATCTCCTGAGGAAGCATATTAAAATAAAAACAGCCAGCATACACAGGTGATTTCTTGTATGCCATATACTGGTAATTTGGCAAGTGGATGTCATTTCTTGCCCGGGTAGTGTAGCTGTGAACTGCACTATTTTTAGTAAACCTGTTCCTACGTGCATATGTGAAACTCAGGAGTTTATACAAATACACCCCCGTGACAGTCAACAGTTTTTTTGTTTTAAAAGTACTCCTGCATGATTCTTTTTGTTGTAGTCCAAAAATCAGGCGGATTACTCGTTTCTGGCATACGAAAACCCTGTGTATATCATTTGCATGACCCCACACTATTATGTTGTATGCCAGCACACTATAAACTAAAGCAAAATACACATTAATTAGAGAAATTGCATTTAAGGTGTTCTTCAGTTTCATGATGCAAAAATAGGCCTTACCCAATTTGTTTGATATTCCTTCTATCTAGGTCTCCCATGAGAGCCTATTATCTAAAATGCAACCTAAAAAGTTGGTGGAGGTACTTAAGGCAATATAGTTATAATTAAAATAAAAATTATTATCAATAGAAGGCTCTCGACATCTTCCCATAAACTCTACACAAACTGTCTTAGAACTATTTACAATCAGGTGATTGCTGCAGCACCACTGACCGAAGTGCGACAAAATACTATTCACCTTACGCATAGTATCGGACAATACCGGATCCGAAACTACGATTGCTATGTCATCAGCGTACATAAACAACCTCCCACCTGTCAGATAGTTGGGAAGATCATTCACGTACAACATAAACATAAGCGGCCCCAGGACGCTTCCCTGCGGAGCGCCCAGCTTTACTTCATACTCATCAGATCTAACACCGTCCACTGAGACTACTAATCGTCTGTCCCTTACAAACGACACAAGCCAATCACTAACAGGTCCCCTAAGTCCGACCGCATTTAATTTTCTTTCGAGGAAAGTACAATTAATTGTATCAAAAGCGCGAGACATGTCAAAAAATATGCCCACGGTGTGATGCTTTCTATCAATACAATCCGCAATATGCTGCACCATATCCGCGCAGGCCTGTTCGGTGGAATATCCCTCGCGGAAACCATACTGACTAGGAGACAACACGTTATTTTTACTTAGGAAGTCCGTTATCCTGTTATGCATAATTCTTTCCATGATTTTGGAAAACGGACTCAGTACCATTACAGATCGGTAGTTTTCCACCGAGAACGGATCGTCTTTTTTATATACTGGTACCCCTTTCGCATTTTTCAATTTCGAGGGAAACTGGCCTAACTTAAGCGAGGTATTCATGATTACCGTTAGATAAGGCGATATCAATTCGGAAAGTTGTTTAATAACAGTGACTGCAATATCATCTAAGCCAGTGGATCTTTTAGTTTTAAGTCTATGACTAACGTTTGTTATTTCAGTGTCCGTCACTGGATAAAAATAAAAACTATCGCGCACCATTATGGAGGTTGTACACTCTTTATAGTTAAGGACACCAAAATGAGCAGTCAATTTTTCTTCTACTCCACAGGCAAAGTACTTTGCAAATGAATTTGATATTAAACGCTTGTCAGTAATTATTTCGTTATTTATTTTTAGTTTAATCTCTGTTTTGGTTTTAGGTATTCTATTTAAACGTGTATTTACAAGTTGCCAGAGTGTCTTATTTTTGTTATCAGACTGTGAAATGATACCAGCATAATAATTATGTTTTTCTTGTTTAAGTTTAAGGTCAAGTTGTTTTTTCATTACCTTGTACTTATTATTATTATCGTCACTAGGATATAATCTTCTATAATAGTTAAACAATTTTAATTTCTTAAACGCAATTTTCAACTCATTTGGTGCCCTAAAGTCATATTTTTTTGCTCCACTATAAATTTTCTGGGACTTTTCAGGAAACGCAACATTGTAACAATAGGAAAAATGCTCGAAAAATACATCGAACAAGTCATCAATATTTTGACAGTCGGTATCCTCGAAGGATATGTATTGAGCTCCAAAAATAGTTTTAAATTCTGTAAAAGCATCATAAGTAAACCGACGGCATAATCTTGTTAGAAAATCTGACTCGCTGGGATTTTTTATTTGTTCAGACCACTGCATGACCTGTGCCGTATGATCTGACAGACCCGGATCAATAACTTTACACTTTACATCTTTTTTTATGTTAGTTATTACATAATCAATCATGCTGCAGCTAACACCCGACTTGCTTTTAAATATTCGTGTAGGTTCAACTACCAAGTTTACTAGCTGGTTTGAGAAAATTAAGTCATTAAATAGTTTATTGTTCCTTTCGTTTTTACTGTAGTCTAAATTAAAATCGCCACATATTACTATATTCGTAAACTTGCTATTAGCAAACCTCAGTAGCTTATCTAGTTTGTCATTAAATAGCTGATAGTCACTGTTACCTGACCTATAGATTACAAATATTCCCGTACAATTATTGAAACTGATACCGGAGCTTACAATATTGTATAATCTCGTCTTTAACGAAAATACTGGAACCACCATGGATATGTCTCTGACGGCAATAACTGGAGACACTGGTGTAGCCATCTATACAAGCACCATCCATAGACGACAAGCACCAATGCTCCGTGAAACACAGAAACGTGGCAGCAACTTCCCTGATAAATAACTCCAAAGCGTTGACTTTGCTCGTCAACTTTTGAATATTGTAATGCAAAGCTTTTATTGTTTTGCCAAGCTTCACTTTGGAACTAGATTGCGTGATGAGGCCTCCTGGTAAAAATTTGAACTATTTTTGAAATAATACCTTCTGATGGCAGCGCCTTCTGGCCAGATCTCAGGTTCGTATACTTCACTGGTTAACTCTATAGGATAAGTAACTCTGAATGAGACAGAGTGATTATTTCTTGTGACTTCTTCGCAACTAACTGAGATTCCTGGTGCTGTTTGTGCAAGGTGCGCCAATATGTCCTCCGACTGTGTTTCGTGGCTCAAGCGAGAAACATGAATGTGACCCATTTGAGGTAATGTTTTAATGCTTTTATAGGTTTTGTTAGTCCCAATAACTGGTTTTCTTTTATATCTATTATACACAGAAGAAGACAGTCTACGCCCCTGTCCATTGTTTATGTCTGATGTTTTATTTGTTATCTCAGCTGACTGTGTCCCTGTTATCTCTGAATAGCTGCTTTTTGGTAGTCCCATATCATCTTCTTTATCAAAAGGTGAATGTACTCTGGATATTAAATACCCACGATTTGTCGGCTCCTGATAGGTTTCTTTTGGTGAATCATTGACTCTGGTATCAATATTTCGGACTGAAGTTGAAATATCATATTTTCTCTTGCCGATGCTGGCAGCTGATTGTTCTTTACGAGAGATGTCGTTAATGGTTCTTTCATTTTTCAGTGTTGAAATTTTAAAATATAATAACTTTCCTTTCTCTTCCTTCTCTTGTATAATCTTTTTGAGAAGTTTATTCTCTGTCAATATGTTGTTATACATTTCATGAAAATAACTTACGGACTGTGAGTCACGATCGTCATTGCCAATTATTGTTTCAAACGATTCCTGAGAGTCATCCATATTGTTTACATTATTACTTGCACAGTCTGAACACCTAAATTTTGCACTTTCCTCACTTTCTTCCGACACGTTTGCACACTTAAAATGTATCAAACTATCACATGACTCACATATCACACCTTTGACAATTTTCTTTTTGCACTTCCGACATTTATTCGCAAATTTAGGAGCAGCGTCAGACAAAGCTACCACACCCGGCGCCATATTTATACTCTATATATATATATATATATATATATATATATATATATATATATATATATATATATATATATATATATATATATATATATATATATATATAAACATATAAAAATCGAATCTGACCCCGGATATGGGTTCTAGGGGGCCAAATTCGCGCTTATTTGCAAACATTTTTGCAAAGTCTCACCATCGATACCTCTCTATTAGTGAATTTTTTTTAAATAAAAATTAACTAAAACGCTGTGTTCAATGGCAAAAACCTAGTACTCGCTTGGTTATAAAACAATCGATATTTCTGGTTTGCTGGCAATTATCCTTGACCTTCTGCAACATCGGAAAGAAAGGAATTGTATTGTTTCGATAATATTATCGAATAAATATAAAATCTATATTTAATTAGGGTAACTGACACCTTCTCGTGATTGGATGCAAGATACTCTTTTGCGATTATAAAGCGTTCAGTTAACTTAACTAACATTAAAAACACATTAGATGATCGGCCTCATAACATTTAGTAAAATATATGCTCAAGTAAATTTAATTATCTGTTATATAATACTGTAGCGCCGCCAAATAGACAAAATATTCTAATTGTCTTCAGCATCATAAGTCTAAAGGTCATGTCGCTCTGTCTTTGAGACCATGTTTTTAGAGAAAACGTCAATAATAACGTCTCTTTTCGAATTTTAACAATGTTTTTATAATCTCACAACGCAATCACTTTTTTTAGAGGTTGTTTTTGTGTGTGTGTTTTTTAGAAGTGGAGTGTCTAAGACTCGATGCATTTTCGCAACAATTAGAACCGTGGACCGGTTTCGCTCTCATTAGAGCTCTTCAGTACGGCATACTAATTGCAGCAAAAATGCACCAAAAGTAATACGGCTATCGTATAGCCAGTCTTAAAATACTCAGTAAGTGGTGGACGTGCCGCCACCTAGTTGCGGAACCAAGTAGTATCCTGTCACGCCAGCTCCAAATAACACAAAGTGTTAAAAAGATAGAGACTGGATACAGCTAACTAACAATTTAGAAAATTGTCGGCCCTGGCCCATTTCTACCCCAATATAGGGACAAAGTATGTAAGACTCGATGCATTTTCTACGGTTCTAATTGTTGCGAAAATGCATAGAGTCTTACATAGTTTGTCCCTATATTGGGGTAGAAATGGGCCAGGGCTGACAATTTTCTAAATTGTTAGTTAGCTGTATCCAGTATCTATTTTTTTAACACTTTGTGTTATTTGGAGCTGGCGTGACAGGATACTACTTGGTTCCGCAACTAGGTGGCGGCACGTCCACCACTTACTGAGTATTTTAAGACTGGCTATACGATAGCCGTATTACTTTTGGTGCATTTTTGCTGCAATTAATATGCCGTACTGAAGAGCTCTAATGAGAGCGAAACCGGTCTACGGTTCTAATTGTTGCTAAAATGCATCGAGTCTTACATACTTTGTCCCTATATTGGGGTAGAAATGGGTCAGAGCTGACAATTTTCTAAATTATTAGTTAGCTGTATCCAGTCTCTATTTTTTTAACACTTTGTGTTATTTGGAGCTGGCGTGACAGCATACTACTTGGTTCCGCAACTAAGTGGCGGCACGTCCACCACTTACTGAGTAAGTGGAGTGTCTTCAAGCATAAATGAAATGCAACATAATAATATTTTCATTTTAGCCTAGCAGCTTTTCATTGGTTCAGCTCTCGGCTCCTGAATGAGCGTCAAAGAGAGACCCTAACTGTTTTAGTAAGGAACTTCCATTTTTTCTGATTGTTTTGTGGAAAGCTCCATAGCCCTTAATGAGATTATATATACAGGGTGAATCAGATCACCCGTACCCGTCCAGCCTACTGGATGCTCTAAGGAAAAAATAAGTTATCTTTGTATACCTAGATCGAGTACTCTCCATCGATTGGTGATAGTGTCAACTTCCGGAACAAATCGGAAATGTGAGGTTCTAACCAAAATTTTGGATTTTTTAATCGAACATGGTATTTTTTTATTACATATTTAGGTTACATGTAAAAAAACTAAAATTTTATCCGAAGTACTTTTCCTGTAGACGTCACCTTGAAAATTAATCTTATCTGCTCTTAACACAGACCAGACCCAACGGCAAGGACATGGCTGCTGTGTATGGGGGGACTTGACTCTCAGCCATCTAGCAATACGTCAACTAACGTTTTGTTTACATCATACATTAGATCGGCTTCATGCCCGGGATATTATCTTCAAAGTATACGTAACAATTAATTACGGAATTAGTAGAATTACCATTGAAATACATCCCACGACTGTTTCGGTCATATATGACGTTTTAAGTTCAAAGCTAAAAAACACTATTTTAGAATTATTTTTATAGAGACATAGCTTTATTCTCTTTATATTTCTACTATACTATGCGACAGCATAATATATCTATGCTGCGCTAAAACTGTATTTGAGGTCATTCATAAAGCTACAAATATAGTGTCTTTTAATAATTGATTGAATCCCCTAGTTAAGTGACAATTACTTGGAATTTTTTTTATTTAATGTTGTCTGCCATTGTCCGTTATTGCGGCCGAGTTTTTACGATTGATGGTTCGGGTAGTATGTTTTATGCCTGGTATATATTTAGTTTGGTTGCCGTTGGCCTGTGTTTTATACCTGTTGTATGAATCAATCTACGCGTGGCAGTTAACTACTCTGTCTGTCAGGCATTGCACTTTAACCACTAAGTCGTCTCAACGCATGTCTTTGGGATTTTATTTTTAATTTGGAAAAAACTCTAAATATTGTGTAACAAATTACTTGAAATTCGTAACATAGGTTTATTTGCACTATTTCTAGCCACATGTAAAGTCTCATTCCAGTTACTCTGATACTTACAAAAATATAGCGTTTTCAAAAGTTTTTCTTGATTTTCCACCGGAAAAAACTTGAGCATATAGGCTGATTACCAAAGTTGACGTCGGTTTTCGCCCAAACAAGATTTTTGCCAAGTTCGATTAAAATCAGTTTAATATTTTTTGAGTTATCGCTCGGAGAGGGGACCCAAATTCACGCTCATCTGAAGAAATATTTCAAAAGCTTTTCATCTTTTAGCGAATTTCTCTTATCAAAAATTCGCTTAAAACACATATGGAATTAGCAACATTTTTATGAAAACTCACTACCATAATCCACTTGCTGCGTCCAGACCATTAGTGAATTTTCTGAGAAAAAATTCACCAATGGGGAGATTCCGACTTTTCAATTTTGAAAAAATTTCTTTAAACGACCGCGAACTAGGACCTCTAGAACACATATCCCCGGTCCTTTTAAATTTATATATATATATATATATATATATATATATATATATATATATATATATATATATATATATATATATATATATATATATATATTGCTACGCTTTTTTTTGCAACAAATAATTATGATGCAACGCCAGCTGGAAGATAAATAACCCTCAAGGCTCTATACATACAATTCCCTACAGGTCCGCGCGCTTGGAGTGGTTTCAACGTGCGACCGCTATGTGTGACGTTGCATGCCAAGCAGCTCTAGTGGAGATGGGGTGGGTCTAAGGATAAAATAAAATAATAATAATGGCCTAGTGGCCAACCACCAATCTCAATTAATTTCCGAGGGGCGCCACTGACCAAAGCACCCTGGCCAGAAGGTTCCAGGTGGTACGGAGGCACACACGCAGACATAACTGCAATGTTGGAGCACAACACTACAAATCAACCCAGATCTTAACAAATCACCTATACCTAAAGGTAGCACGCTAGCGGACCTAAAAATTATCAAGCAATAATCAAATAAGCAAAAGTCAATACTAGTGAAAATAAACAATTGGTTCCTTTATTAACAACAACCAAGATCTGTACAACATAAATCGCAGACCAGATGGTCGCTAATAGATATATCACAAATGCTCTAACTATATAGTTGAAAATATGTACACCCATATATATATATATATATATATATATATATATATATATATATATATATATATATATATATATATATATATATATATATACAATATATGAAAAACGCTGTGAGCGTCAGTGGGATATAACACGTTAGTTATTTAATTAAACACAAAAATATAATCATATGTACACAAATATAGCTATATAAAAAAATGAGAAAACGCACCAAAATATATTCTAAGGTCTCAACTAACATTAACTAAGATAATATTAACTAACAAGGTTTATTAGGCCATTCGAGATCTCGTAAGCTTTACAGTGGAAAATACAAATTTAAATGTCCACTAATCTTGTACCCAAAAAAAAGCAAAAAATTAAGTGATTCTAATAAGCCTCAATAAAAATGTTCTAATATTTCTTCAATCTCTAAAAGATCTAATTCACTGTTAGATAACAAGCTAAAAATGACCAACTAACTAATTTACCTGTCCTGAAGGGAATTTAATTTATCAGATCAAAAATATTCTCTGAAGGCATGACTCTAATTATAACTAACTAAATTTGAAAAATTGTAAACTAATTTACAAGCCGTTATTGGTGCATCAAGTATTACGTCTTATGATTGCTGGTACAAGTTCTTAAAGGACGCACATAAATTAAAATGGTAGGGCAAACCTGTAATTGCTCATTTTCTTCGGCTGATGTTATCAAAAAATTGGTTTAGACAGAAAGTAATTAATCGATGGTCCAATTTATTACGGTTGTACAGCTATACAACTCCTACTGATGTAGATTCGGGGTTAGACACGGACCAAACTGCTACACAGCAACACCAAAATGTGTTGAACACCAGTTAGTTGCAGATACACACTTAATCCCAATCAAATGGAGGAATAAATACTTCCAAACGGTGCATGCTACAACAAAAGCTGACTAGATGTTAAAAGAAAAATTCTCACCTTCACTTTTGGAAGTGGATTATGCTTGGAATAAAACAACTAGACCTTCTCATAAGGCATATGTTTATAAAGCCATAGATCATAAATCCCTTACTGCCATATGCAACTGAATATTCATATCTACCTGCACACCATATAACAGTGTTAAAATTACACCAATTTACTAGTGACCAATTTCCATTCAAACTACCATCATTCGGGACACCTATGTGTCTCCGTAAACCTAATTCAACATTCGCCCTGTTGAAACGGATTGAGAATCTTCTACGATAACAGTATGAAAGCTTCTACGGGTATTACAGACGACTGAAATTTCAGGTCCATCTAAAATTTACATAATTCCATAAAAAAGGTTGTGTAGAATACACTAGAAATGCAACACACCAATAAAATCAATGACCAGCTCGACCACGACTTTCTTAATTCATAGAAGTTTTCCAACAAGTTTACTATTAAAATTTCTCAAATAATATGTACGACTTTACTATACGCTGATAACTAGCATCGGCAGAACCTTACTAATAGAATCTTCTCAAATAAATAATTACCCATACAATCTTTCTGTGCTTGAGGAGCCGCTAATTAAATTTTCTTACATACAATTTCCCAAAACAAGACGTTCACTGGCCGAAAGTTCGTTCATTTCTCTCCTCCTTATTCTGAATTTTCCCTACTATCAAACCAAAAAAAGGAAAACCCTTTTTCCCTTCTTTTTTATAGTGATTCGATTCCTCAGAGACGACCCATAAATAGATAATTTGCATAGCAACAGACAGAATTTCGCTCAAGTTTTTAAAAATAAATTATCGATGAAGAATTAAATTCGCCATAGGCGCGCCGATTAAGAGGCTGCATTTACCAACGCAAATCACACGCTCCTCTAATCGCAAAACAAGACCCGCGGACAGAGTACGCCATTGCCAACCAGAGCTAGAAAGGTAAAATCAATCCACACAACGTTCAGAGAAAGACTGAATGGGCGGAGACAGATAACCCGCTATACCGCTAGGAGTATTTATGGCTGCATATAAGTGAGTTCTACTGGCGAAAATGCAAGCGAACAAATCTGCTCAGAATTCATGGGTTTAATCAGGAGTGTGGTTCAAAATAAACCGTTACAATATATATATATATATATATATATATATATATATATATATATATATATATATATATATATATATATATATATATATATACATATGTATGTATCACACCGATTACTCGAAAAATAATGATCCGATTTTGATAAAAGTTGGCATGTACCTTCCTTTTGTGAGTGGCTTGGATGATAGCTGGGAAATTCTAACCAGGTTTTCCGGGAAAATTTTGGTTTTTCTTTCGGAAAAAAAATTATCTCAAAAAATAGAACAGCTAAGGTAAACAAATTTGGCGTAAGTTAACGATATTAAAAGGAAACTATATACCAAAATTTATATTTATATGTTACAAGAAAAAAACATTATAAAAATATTGGGTGCCTGATCATTTCTATGAAAATTCACTACCATGACACACTTGCTGTGTCCAGACTTTTTATTTATATGCGTATATTCTTTGTTTCAGGTGATCATCACTGGCTTTATTTCAGCATAGTAGTTAGTAACACGCCATCTGATCTCACTAGCTGCAGAAAATGAGTTTAGATAGGAGTTAGAAATTCTGTGTTATTTTTGCCAAAGATATATATTTTTATAGATATTATATGTTTGTTTAGCCACTTTTCTCATGTAAGTCTAATTATCGGTACAAACATTAGATAGAAACAGTCCCGCTTTTATCACCAAAAGTTTTGGACACTGTGGTTTTTACATTACGACTTTCCATATATTTGATTAATTTTCTGTTAAGTTATAGTTTATGTCAGTGATGTAGTAATAAAAATAGATAAGACAATAAATTACGTGTAGCTGTCTTTTACTTAAAATGTATTGTATTTGTAAGTTATTTATTTGTAGTGTAAATACAAACTTGTTTTTCTAATATTGACTGATAATAATAAAGTGCTTTATTCTTACAGAGGTTTTACATTACTACTTAGTGATAAACTTAATAAACGGTGTTTCTCTGCATTATTAGCTAATAATTAAAGCAGTTAAAGGTCAGCCTAACAAACTGCAGCCACGCTTTCTGTTGTCGTAAAACAAACTTGAGTAATCACAGAAATAATCTACACTTCTTATTATATGTTATATATTATATATATATATATATATATATATATATATATATATATATATATATATATATATATATATATATATATATATATATATATATATATATATATTCACAACCGGGAAAAAAATGTCTAATCTGATAAAAACTCCCAAGGATACGATTCCAAACGAATCCCACGGAGTTTACGAAAATCCTTGTCCTGACTGCTCCCGAACTTATGTAGGACAAACAAATAGACGCGTCCACAATAGAATATATGAACACACCCTCGCAGTTAGAAAATCCGACCCCTCATCGGCGCTGGCCATGCATCATATTCATACAGGACACAAAATAGACTTCGACAATACCAAAACAATACCACCAGTTTACAACTTCAAAACTAGAATTATCGCGAAGAAATCGAGCTTGTTTAATGTAAATAACCGCATACAACCACTACATTTTTATAATGACAAGCGTAAACTAGACTTTTTTGAAGATTTGGAAGTCAAAAAGCACACACACGACAATAGCTACCTTGTTTTAAACGAGCAAACTGATTCAATGAATTCCCCTTTCTTGGATATTCTTCTTTCTAATTAAATAAGTCAAAGAAAATAAATTTAACTATTCTTTCAAAAAAGTTGTAATAAGATAATGAGTTGATGTATGTCGATATTTTCGTTGTATAGAGACTGCTTTTATAATGTTATTGTTTAGTTATTTTATTGTTGTAACTGTTATCATAGTTATTATAGGCTAGTTCTATTTTTATGTTAAATATTGACATACATCACGTAGACATTTTGAAAGCCTCATCTGTCATCTGTGTTTCATTTTTATTTTCAATTTGATAATTTTTTTAATCAAAACATCATATCATAACATAGCAACAGATCTTTATTTGTAGTTGTCATGATTTCGTACTAATTCAATTGTAATCTGTCTGAGAATGCTGTCATGCAGCGAAACTATAGTCACAGAAACGTTGAAGAACATCCTAGAACATCCAGAATTCGTAAGGGCCACTTGCTCCAGTTAGATTACGCGCTGGCTACGTCCTTCACCAACGAAAACCAACAGTGAAGCCAGAGAAGTAGTCTCCAAGTCTGTATGTAGTATGGACAAGTTTCACCAAGTAAGGGCAACAACAATCAATGAATTTAATTATTAGTTCTTTTATTTTTGTTGTTATTATTTAACCTAACTGTTTTTATTTTAATTTTATTTTATATGACTAAATGAAGATTTTACGAAAAAAGAAATCCCGCCCAATGCGTGGAATTCTGTATAATGAAATATTACTAAAATTATGTGTAAAATATTTTTCCAAAAGAAGATATTTTTTCAAACTTGATATTAATTGGTAGATAGCTAATAACCTTTATATCAAGAGCTTTGCGAAAGGTTGACATTCAGTGCCAGACGCGTGTATCTCGTGTACAAAAATAAATAGAGACATAATTTATAGGTTTGATAATTTTTATTTGAACTTGAAAACATAAAGTGGATGTGTACATTTTGATGCCTGTTTATTGTATACATGATATTCTATGTAATTTAGCTATAATTACTCTACCCTTAACACTATCAGATAATGAAAGGCCACACTATATTTAGCAGCTCATGAGAATACTGATAATTTCAAGGACCCTGTGTATTCGATTATAAGCTTTATTCTATTTTTAGTACATTTTCGTCAAGAAAATTTACTAATAGAGAGGTAATGATGGTCAGACTTTTGAAACAATTTTTCAAATGTGCGCCAGTTAGTGCCCCTAGAACTCATATCCAATGTTTTTTATTAACAAATACAATTACGGAGAACCTAATTAATCTCCATACAGTTTTTTAGATTTAGACGATCCTGAGAGGGATGAATAAGCTAAGGAAATAAAATTTCTGGACGCAGCAAGTTTTTTTTATAATTATTATTTCAACAACACACCACGAGGGCTTACAGCTGGTTTAAAGCTAACAATTTACAAAATTATTAGTTACACAGCTATAGTTATAAAATTTTGTGTAAACTAGAGTCGTCGTGACAACATACTACCTGGTCCTGCACCGAGATGGCGTCCCTGTCATATCTCACAATGTCTGAGCTTTTGCAATAACTTCCATTGTTTAGATTTTATATACGATTCATTTAAATAGCATAGCAGTACAGATAACGTTATCTGTCTCTGTCCAACATTGTAGATATTGTATTATAGGATCTGAAATGAAGTCGAGGATTATTTTATTATTAATTTCGAATAACTTTGTTTTCCTTTGAACAAACGACTTGAAAATTGATACACAACCACGTATGTCTATGTTCTTTTAATTTTTGTTTCAATCACTTAGAAAATTTGGGAGATATTGCGTTTTCAAATATGTTTTTTAACTTTTTAATAAGAAAAATTAGCCGAACTCATCCTAGCCATTAGCAAAATAAGGGTCGTTCCCAAATTTGGTCCAAATCAGTGAAGAATTTTTTGAGTTATCGGTTGGGTACATATATATATATATATATATATATATATATATATATATATATATATATATATATATATATATATATATATATATGGTGGCGCATTGAAAATGAAACAGAGCGATTTGCGTGCAGAGATTTTTTTAAGAAACGCTGAAATACGTCAATTTTAATATTGAGGGGGACATGTTATGACATAAAACTCAACTTTGTCACATCAACCCTTTAAGGGTGGCGATAACAAACCTTATATTTTAAGTAGGGAACATGTGTCGAGTGTTACATCATTTGAAAGCTTTTTCTTTTCTGAATTCAGCCCACTAATTTTCTTGGAAGTTTTATCAACTTGTTTAAAAATTATTCACTGTTGGAGTTGCAAGAACGTGTTTCATTCATTGTGATAAGAAATGCACTAATTAGTCATTTTTTCGTGAAAAAAAAAAACAAAAAACAAAACCAAACGTTCAAAAATGTTTATTCAGTTAAGTAAGTGTTCAAATTGTTGACCACAAGCTTCCATACAAAAGTACGTACAAATTTTGTTCAAAACGAGCTCTGACATTCTGGAGCATTTGTGGAGTTATTAGACGGCATTCTTCAACAATGCGTCGTCGTAATTCTTCCAGAAGCTCCGGTTCTGTTGCGAAAATTCTACTCTTCAAATGGCCTCATAGAAAGAAGTCTAAAGGAGTTACATCCGGTGATCTAGGGGGCCACTCAATAGCACCTCTACGCTTAATCCATTGCTCTGGAAACTCTCTGTTCAAAAACTCCCTAACAGGTTGTCAAAAATGCGGAGGAGCTCCATCTTGTTGAAACACTAATGGATTTTCTTGATAGCGATCATCATTTTCAACAATGTCAATTAGTAGAGGGTAAACGATATCTTCTAGTAACTCCAAATACGTTTCGCCACTCAAATTGCCATCACGAAAAATTAGTCCGATTAAACGGTCTCCAAAAATGCCAGTCCAGACATTCAATTTCTGTGGAGTTTGAGTGTGGACTTCGTGAAAATTTCTTAGATTATTATCTGCCCAATAACGACAATTATGACGATTGATTGTAGAGTTTAATAAAAACGTACACTCGTCTGAAAAACAGATATTGAACAGAAAATTCCCGTTATCAGCTATTCGTGCAGTCATAACTTCACAAAGCTCCAGCCGCCGATCAAAACCATCTTCATTCAGTTGTTGTACAAGATGAATTTTATATGGGTGAAATTTATGATGCTTCAATATTCGCTGAATAGTTCTTCTTTTGATGTTTGAAACAGTGGCCAATTTTCTCGTGCTCAAAGTTGGGTCTGTAGCAATTTCATAACTATGGTTTCTTCTTGATCTCAATGATTCTATAATTGTAGCGTTATCTAGATTCCTAATTAATAACTATCGATAGCAATCACCATAATTTTGCGCTGAAGGTCTGAAGAATCTAATTTTTGGTCAAAATTACCCTAAAAGCGTAAGTATTTCACTTTAATTAACCCCTTTTATTTTTAAGTGCAACATCATTGTCCTTAACTAGCCGATTAATCGTGGACACGTCAGAAGAAGTCGCTACAAAATCTTTGGTTTAAAATCCACAATATTGACATAAATTTTTAAATTTTCAATTCAATAATTAGCGGGTTACAATTCAGGTAATTAAGGTGGGGAATTAAACTCGAATAAGATTTCAGGTGTTTCAACTTTCTACTAAATTTGATGTCTTTCATTAAAAAACCCATTTAACATGGCTGCCTCAAGACTTTTTCATCGCAAACGTAGGCCACACAACGGTATGAATAACGTGATAAATCGTAATCTTATTGCATATTTTAATGGCACCCTAAAAACTATTTTAGTGCCAGCTGTCGGATTTAAATCTGCAAAAATTCCGAATATAACCCCTCATTTATCTTTGCAGGTGGTAGTGGAATTTTTCTCTACGTGATAGTAAAGGTTTTTCACGCCCGAGGAGGTACCGCCCCATGCATAAAGGGGCCGGTGAGGTCCCAACAGACGTTTCCTGTTCGGATGTATGAGTCGGTTTCCCTTATAAACAAAAATGATCATGGCTCCTCTTTGAACAAAAGATTCCGGAGGTAAAATACCCCTTCATTCGAATCTCCGGGAGAGGGGTGTACAGGGGGTGCCAGCATCAAGATTTAACATATCCTTTTCTAATATATGTGGCCTAAATTCTAGCCTGAACTCCGTCCACCATTTCCTCCAGGCTAATAGGCCCCCAACTCCTCTTCCTCACCGAAACCCAGATCAGTGCCAAGACAGCCACTAATCACCTTAATTTCCCGGGATATAAGCTCCTTACTTCCTTTAGATTGCATGGAGGCGTGTGCGCATACGTCCGTAGCAATCTACCCTGCACCAGACTCCTCAATTTAGAAGCTGGAAGAAAAGACATACTATGGATAAAACTCTCTCTCAGGGCTGCAACTAAATTCATCTGTTGCATTTTCCGGTCACCTTCTGACAACAACTTTGTCCAGCTCTTTGACTACCTTTCTGAAAAAACCGACCATCTATTTCTGAATATCCTTCCTCCGAGGTCACTATTCTTGGTGACTTCAATGCCAATAATAAGGAATAGCTAGGATCTTCAAAAACCGATCCACAAGGAAGAGCAGCGGAGGCCTTTGCAGTCAGCAATTCTTTAGCCAATATGGTTCAGCAACCTACTTACTTTCCTCGCATCCCAACACACAGCTCAAATCCCTTGGATCTATTTCTTACTACAAATCCTGAATGCTATAAGATATCAGTCACCGCCCCCCTCGGACGCTCAGACCATGGTATGGTCACCGCTTCCTGCGCAATGCAACCCGAGGTCACACATTCATTACACCCACGTATCGTTTGACATTACAACTCCAAGAACTGTGACGAAATGCGAGATTACTTTTCCTCATTTCCATGGGCGCCTATCTGCTTTTCTCATCCTAACCCATCTGATATCTCACAAAACGTCACCGAAATTATCCAAGCTGGCATGGAATTATTTATTCCACGTACAGAGAAAACCTCTTCAGCCACTCAAAAGCCCTGGTTCTCTAAATCTTGTGACAAGGCCAGACTTGAAAATATCAAAGCTCACAAGACGTTCTACACAATCCCAGTCACGAAAACCGTCAAGCATTTGACGACGCAAGAAACCGCTATGTTCGCATGCTTTCTGAGGCAAAAAACTCGTTGAATAGCCACATCAAAAACAAAGTCCCCTCAAGCTCCAACGGCAGCAAACCCTTCTGGACTCCTGCTAAATCCATTGGGAATAATTTCTGCAAAAGCACGTTACCACCTCTTATCTTAGGGGATGAAATTGTTTCTACCGCCCTGGGAAAGGCTGAACTTTTTGCCTCGTTGTTCGCCGGAAATTCTACTCTCAACCCACCTCCAAATGTTCAACCACCAACAGTCCCCAATGTCGCGCATAAAATAATGAATATCATTTTCCAAACTAAAAAGGTACGAAAGATGCTCTCTTCTTTTAATACCAGGAAAGCCTCTGGCCTTGACGAGATTCCAGCAATTGTTCTCAAAAAATGTGCACCAGAACTTGCTCCTGTCCTGACTCGTCTGTTTCAGACATCTCACAATAGAGGCATATTCCCTAGTAACTGAAAACTGCTTGAGTACAACCCGTCCCCAAGAAAGGATCCAAAGCGCTTCCTAGCAACTACAGGCCTATTTCTCTCCTTTCAGTCGTCTCAAAAGTGATGGAAAAGTATATAAATACCGAATTACTTAAATTTCTAGAAAAACACAATCTAATACACGACTGGCAGTATGGATTCCGTCAGCGCAGATCAACTGCCGACCTCCTTTCCTTTGTCACCCATTCTTAGAACAAGTCTATGGAACTACACGGTGAATCCCAGATTGTCGCTCTAGACATATTTCTGTTGTCGTGGATAGCCATTCTTCTGAACTATATCCAATTAATGCACGAGTTCCTCAAGGTTCAGCTTTAGCCCCTACTTTGTTTCTTCTCCACATCAATGACCTCCTCTCTAGCACAGCCAACCCAGTTCAAAGTTACGCGGACAACAGCACCCTCCACTCAAATATACAATATTCTAAGCCTGTCTCTTTGGCTCAATTAGATGAGGATCGCAAACTCATGGAGGGTTCTGTCTCCGTGGATCTCCAAAAAATATTAGACTGGGGAAGTAGAAATCTTGTACAACTCAACCCCACCAAATCTCAGTCTTGCTTTCTTTCTCATAAAAGATACACCGGCCCTCGACCCGTCACAATGAACAACCAAGTTATTCAAAGTAATGAGTCCTTTTCACTTCACTGGAATTTCTGTGGATCGAAATCTCAATTGGCACCAACATGTCACATCAATTGCAGAAGCGGCTGCCAAAAAATTGGGTATCCTCTTCCTGGCTCGCAAATACTTTTCACCAGCTAATCTCTATACCTTATATACTTCATAAATAAGGCCGAACCTCTAATACTGCTCCCATATCTGGGGTGCTGCTGCCGCTTCTACACTCGTTATTTTAGACTCCATTCAGAAGAGAGCTATACGTCTCATTGGTAACCCTACCTTCACCCAAAGGCTACCATCCCTTGCCCACAGACGTTCCGTTGGTGACTTCTCTTTTTTATAGATATCTGCACGGGCACTGCTCAGAGGAGCTTTCTTCCATAGTTCCTCCACCTGGTGCCTCCAACAGATCTACAAGGAGAACAGAGCGAATGCACCATTTTACTGTCCAGGTCACCAGACATATAACATCTTGTTATGCCCGCTATTTTGTCCCGAGGACTTCCAAGTTGTGGAATTCCTTGCCGGCGCATGTTTTTCCTTCTCCTCCGAACCTCCAAACCTTCAAGTCAAAATAAACAAAATTCAACGCCCTTACGAATTACGCCATAACCAGCTTTTTGCGTATGTGATTTGACTTTCTCAATGTCGCCAGTCACATTTACAGACACACTTCTAAATAAATTGGTGCATAGGCACGTTTCAAACGAAATATTGAATCACGTTAATGCACTTGTGCGTGGAATGTGATAATTAAAACAAATTACATATGTTATCATCGTTTAAAAAAAAACTGTGTTTATTAATACCCCGGATGTTTTGAAGTTAAGTTAAAATAAAAGAAAGTAAGAATTTATGATGACAGAACTAACAAATTTATCTTCAGTCAGTTGTGAAAATAGTTCCAAGTTCAGAGGTTGCTAAAGTCAATGCCTCGCGTAACGTGACAGCCATGTTATCTTGTAAATTATATTGATGTGTCTGCCTACATTGTAGCCAACTTTTATATGTTTACTCTGTTACCAGAGCGTTATTAATATACAGGATTACCCACCCGCCATTCTATCTTTAAGATAAATTTTGGTAAAAAAAAAAGAAGAAGATATGTAAAGTACAATTAAAAACAGTTTGGATGCAGCAAGTGCGTTATGGAAGTGACTCTTTATAGAAATGTTTTTAATAGCTAATATGTCTTTTTAATGCAGGCAGCCATCAATTTGGTTACCGGTAAAACCTATATAGTAGACACAATGCGCCATATTTTATCAAAATAACTTATTGCTTGAAAATGTAAAAAAAATTCCGAAAATAAACTTAAAATGTTGGTTTCCTAACCAACAAACCTTAGGTTAATAGCAAATTGGGTTATTGAAATTTGAAGCATTTTATGAAAGTTTGCTACTAAAACGCACTTATTGCGTCTATATTTTTTTCTTACAAACATATCTCGATAAAACAATGCAAAAATGCAATAAAATACGGGTGTTCAAAAAATAAAAATTGGAGAAATTTGTAGCGATCACCAACGACTTATGGGCCGGGCCATCCTGTGATTGTAAAAATAATTTTATAAGATGCAGCTCAAGACACTCTACAATTAACTTATACAATCTTTTATAATAATAATTATATTGAGCTTTACCATAGAAATGCGTCACCCTGTATATATGTAAACAGATAACAACTGAATGTAAACCCGGATATGCATAAGCTACTCAGAAACTTTGATCAAAATCAGCCCATTATTTTTTGAGTTTTCGGTGTGATACATACATACATACATATACAGGCTGTCCCAATAGTGTGTAATTCCTCTATATATCCCTTACCCTTAGAGCTAGCCGAAAAAACCTTTAACAAAATTTTCTTGTGATTATCTAATCTATATCGAGAAAATATATTCAGCTTTATGGAACTTCCGGTTGCACCGGAAATAGCTATCAATTTCGTTATTTTAAATAGAATGTTATACTTTTTGGATATAGATTAAAAAAATAAGTGGAACTTTGTGTAGCATTCCCTATAGCGATCTTTGATATTTTTGAAAATATTACGATTTTCTTGTTTTTTAGCTCCGATTTATGTGTTATTTGAAACGTCTGCCGTGAGCTGAGTTTTGAGTTTTGCTATCTTAAATTCTAAATACCAATAAACGACCTTTAATACTTGAAAATGGTTAGAGAATCATTTATCATCATTTACAGGGTGTATTATTTTGGGGTTACAGCACATCTAATTTTAAAGCACCATAACGTGTGTTTTTCAAATAGAACACCCTGTTTTTAATGGATCAGTCAGGTAGATCATTAAATTCTGCATCGACGTAATATAGGTCTTCCTATAGCTATAGTTGATAGTTTTTGAGTTATAGTGGTTTATTTTAGTTTCGCTTATAAAAATATTGGTACTGTCAGATACAGAGAATGAAACAACTAACATTTATTGTCAGATGACAGATAAACGTCACCTAACCGAAACTATAACTCTTTTCAGTTCTCAGGTGTTTGAGCCAAGTCCTATGTTCTAATTTTTGTGTTATTTAATTTAAAATTAATTATAATACTGAAGAATTAGTTGATATGGCACTTATTATAGGCGAATGTCAGCGAAATTGTTTTTTAGCATCTCGTGTATACGCACAAACATATCCGAACCGAATACATCCTCAGGAAAAATGTTTCGTCAAATTGTTGGACCGTTTTTTGCGAACTGCTAACGCCAATTATGAAATGACGACACGCAAAGCGATAGTAAGCGGCAATGAAGAAAACGAATTTTCCATTGTTGCATCGGCATTAGATAATCCGCACACAAGCGCGTGGAAAGTTGACGGGGAATTAGGAATATCAAAATCTCCAGTGAACAGAACATTGAGAAAATGCAAGTTTCATCCATATAAAATGAAGCTGCAGCAGGCATTGACGAATGCAGATTTTCTAAGTCGCCTCAGTTTTTGTGAGTGGGCAGTAGATAAGTACAAAGAAAGTGAGAATTTGTTTAATTACGTGATCTTTAGTGATGAATCTTCATTTTTAAGTTGTGGTATGGTTAACGGGCACAACTTTTATTATTACGCTTCAGAAAATACGAACTTTTGCAGATCACTTGACAACCAGCACCGTTTTACGATAAATGTTTGGGCTGGAATAATTGGGACTAATCTTATTGGGCCATATTTCTTTGATGGGCATCTCAATGGGCAGGGATATCTGCGTATATTGAAGAAAGATGTGGAGGCTTTTTTGGAAGATTTGCCCCTAGATACCAATCGACGTATGTGGTTTATGCAGGACGGGGCACCAGCACATTATGACATAAATGTTCGCCGATTTTTAAATGATCAGCACCCCAATAAATGGATAGAGCGAGGTGATCCCATCTTGTGGCCTGCAAGATCTCCTGACCTCACATGTCTAGATTTTTTCCTATGGGGCTATATCAAGGAAATTGTGTATCAAACACCGTACAACGCCCCACATGAACTAAGAAATAAAATTGGAGTCGCGTGCAGGGCAATAACTTCGCAAATGTTGAGCAATGTTCAAGAAGAATTCTTAAGGAGGGTTAGATTGTGTATTCAGGTCAATGGGCAAAATTTCGAATAGTTCTGATGTATCGCTTTTTTTTAGATTATTTTTTTTTCTGTTAATAACTATGTATTATTATTATTATTATTATTATTATTATTATTATTATTATTACTATTATTATTATTATTATTATTATTATTATTATTATTATTATTATTATTATTATTATTATTATTATTATTATTATTATTATTATTATTATTATTATTATTATTATTATTATTATTATTATTATTATTATTATTATTATTATTATTATTATTATAGTTATGTCATTATGGTTTACTTCAGTTTCTGGTTCTCATAATTACAACTACCTTTATTAAACTGTGTTTCACTTTTTGTATGGTAAAAATATGAATAAGTCCATTATATAACAATCATTGCATGTAGTTGTATTCGATAAGTTTTTGTGTCGACACATTATCTAGTTACGAGGATAGGATCAAGTAATTTGCATCGTGACTAGCTCATTTTATTTGGTAATTCCAATCAAATTATTGTCAAAACAAACATTTATTAGACGGAAGTAAGCTCAAACAATGGAGGTATAAAAACTGCTGACATCCTTGTCAAGGAGACATTTAGCTGTCACCTGAATTTGTTCACATGCTCTGTGCCTCATACACTGACAATCTGACAGTACCATTATGTGCCTCATACAGTGACAATTTGACAGTACCATTATTTTTACAAGCGAAACTAAAATAAACCACTATAACTCAAAAACTATCAACTATAGCTATAGAAAGGCCTATATTACGTCGATGCAGAATTTAATGATCTACCTGATTAATCCATAAAAAATAGGGTGTTTTAAAAACACAAATTATGCTACTTTAAAGTTAGATATGCTGTAACCTAAAAATAATACACCCTGTACAATGATGATAAATTATTCTTTAACCATTTTAAAGTATTAAATGTCGTCTAGTGATATTTAGAATTTAAAGTAGCAAAACTCAAAACTCAGCTCGCAGCAGACGTTTCAAATAACACAAAAATCGGAGCTAAAAAAATAAAGTCATCATATTTTCAAAAATATCAAAGATCGCTATAGGGAATCCTACACAAAGTTACACTTATTTTTTAATCTATATCCAAAAATGCAATAAAAAGTATAGCATTCTGTTTAAAATAACGAAGTTGATAGCTACTTCCGGTGCAACCGGAAGTTCCATATGAAAATTCTCTACAAGAGTTATAATTTCGATAAGCTTAGTTCTAAGATAATTGTTGAGAAACTAAGAAGTTACTGACCATAGTGCCCATTATTAATAGAGTAGAAATGCTTGTTAGTTGTTAAGTGTTCAAAATTTACGCTAGTATCTACGTATCAGCTAAACGTACAGGGAAAACATTGTTTGAGTTCACTAGACGCCATAGGTGTGTAAACGAATGCGTCACCAGTCCCGCTGAGCTTTCGCTGGAACTTACCTGTTACAATTTGTCAAAACGGAATGACAGACAAACGTTACACAATAGGGCTTGGTGTAGACTGTGCGCTCATCAGTCGCCAACCGCTGAAATATATCGATAGTCAACAGATGAGCGCTTACACTCAGATGTTGGCACTTGGTGAACTCTGTGTTTCGAAAATTCATATAAGTTCAGATCTGCAAGATTAAAAAAAAGTAGAAGCTATACAAATAAGCGCGAATGCCATGTTACGGTGATGTCACATATTAAGATAACACATAAAGAGTTTTAGAATCAACATAGGTACCTAGATGAAATAAAACGTCGCTAAACAGAAACTTAACAAAAATGTAGGTTCTATTCATCATGAACACCATTTTAGATGCTGTTCTCCTCAAAACGTCAAAGTCGCGATTTGAAACGTCAAAACTGACCACATTTAGGCAAAGAACCTGAAGCAAATACGGATTATCAAAAGAAAATGTTGCGAGCCCTTAGGTTTCAGCTTCAACCGTCATTGTTCTTCATTTTACTAAAATATTTACAGATAATTTATTTCAAACACAGTAAGTCCTCGCATAACGTCGTCTCATTTAATGTTGTTTCATTACATCGTCGCAGTTTGTTGTAGGCAAATGTATCGTTTAACGTTGAAACTGATTCGATATCACGGTGTTAAATATTAACTAAGTAGGCATAAATACTGTTTTTATCAATCATTTTGCAGCCACAAACATGTACATATTATATACGTACATTATATTCGTTCCCAATGATTCGTTCTGCGTCGTTTCACGTCACGATTGGTAGATCCCTAACTGGGACTTGCTACAGACCCTTTCTCTGATGCTTTGGCGGTAGTTTTAGTTAAGTTTATTTTTAACGGTGTGTAATTTTTAGCTAAATTCTGTAGAAAAAATTCGTTACTAAAGAAACCGCGACTTTTGAATTTTAAAAAGATTTCTTCAAATTAGCGCCAACAAGGCGGCCTAGAATAAATATCCGGGTTTACATTCAGTTTTCATCTGTTTACATATACAGGGTGACGCATTTCTATATTAAAGCTCAATATAATTGTTATTATACAAAATACGAGAAAAAAATTGTATACGTTAATTTTAGGGTGTCTTGAGCTGCATCCTATAAAATTATTTCGACAATTACAGGCTGGCCCATAAGTCGTTGGTGATGCAATTTTTTTTCGAAAACCCTTATATTATTGCATTTTTGCATTTTTTATTGAAATATGATGCATGTTTGTAAAAAAAAATCGGAACACAGTAACTGCGTTTTGGTAGCGATTTTTTATCAAATGCGTCAAATTTCAATAACTCAATTTGATATTAATCTTGTTGGAGAGGAAACCAGTTTTCTCGGAAATATTTTTGCAGATTTTTTGTAAATTTTCAAACAATATTATTTCAACAACACACCACGAGGGCTTACAGCCTAAATACTATCGTGCCGTGGGTGTCGACAAGGACGAAAGAGGCAACTTGTTAATTCTGGGCTTGAAGGTTTGGAGGTTCGGGGGAGAAGGAAAAACATGTGCCGGCAAGGAATTCCACAACTTGGAAGTCGTCGGAACAAAAGAGTGGGCATAGCAAGATGTTCTATGTCTGGTGACCTGGACAGTAAAAGGATGCATTCGTTCTCGTTGACAAGCGTAATTCTTTTACGCAATCCCTGATGGATTCCTTGGGATCAGCAACAAAAATTGCCAATACGTTCACTTCGTTTACCTCGTTATCGACGATTCGCTTTCGCTTCTGTACTTTTGGGCGAATACTTCCATGCTGTGAACATTTGTGCAGCAACCTTTTTATCTTGTCGTGGCTGAGTTTCGGTTTATTCGGGTACTTTTCTGCAAATGCACCATACATAATCAGAAGATCCAAAAAATTGTCGTTTGTGTACTGCAAATTTGTGATTCTTGCACGCATTGACTGATAGTATCTAGATTTTTATGACAATAAGCTTAGATTGACGCTCTTTTGACATGTAAACGTCAACAAGCATATTATCAAGTTCCAAAGCCTACTTAAAATCTATTGTCAATTTGAATAAAGTGAATCCAATTAAATTGAAATATTCGGGAAACGGTGGTATTTGGGTATAGAGAATGCTAATACACTCTGAAAGGGAAACCGGATGCGAACCGAAATAACTCATAAAATATAGGGTGTTACATTTCAAATAAGCGAGTAATTGTGATTTCGATTTTACCAAATGGCCCGGCTAATTATCATCACCCTGTATATTTAATTTAAACGCTATCAAACGTGTCGTTTAGTGCCAATCAGAGAGTTATCTGTAGAGAAACTGAGTCTTTTCAGTTGTATTTCCACAGAGAGATAGCGTGCAACGTTCACATTGGTTTTCGCGAGAATTTTCAAAAAAAATCGAAAAATCTCGAAAACGCTTGATTTTTCACACATGGTATATTAGTAATAATTTATCTCAAATTCAATGCAAAATTCGAAAATAGAATCAAAATCACCATGCTGTATTTAAAATATGCAAGTTGATGGTCACTTCCGATTAAACCGGAAGTCTGACATAAAGTAGACTATTTTTACTGAACTGTAATTTGTCTCAGTCGTATGTGTGTAAATTTTCAAATTTCAAATCGGAGTAGTTATTGAGAAACGGCTAACTAAAGGTCTTGGCGCCACAGCCTGTATAAACACATATCTCATCACTCACGAATTTTGCGCGGAATACAAAACTTGCTAAAAACATGTGCTTTAATTATCTGTAAAAGTTCTGGAACACATTATGTGTATAACTAGTCTGACACGTCTTTAATTTCACTTTACATGTTAGCTGCAATAATTAAATGAGATAAGGGTGTTAGTTCTTGTCCCCACAGACAAATATTGTTCTATATTTAGTTTTCCTGTTTAGATAAAGTTTGCATGTTACAGGTAATTAACGATTCTTTGAACAAATTGTATCTTTATGTTACAAATGTAAACATAAAGATTTGTCTAGAAACAACAAGTATTAGCAAAACGTGCTGAGATTTGAAGGGAACAAAGTGTACTTTTTGCACTTTTTAATTGAACTACACATTTACATTTGTCTGTGCGCGAATCTTATTCGTGCACGTTTTTTTAAAATTCAACACCACACCACGAGGGCTTACAGCCTAAACTGTTTTAGTGAATTTTCTTTAAAAAAATCTGTAATGCGGAGATCGCAACTTTTCAATTAAAAAAAATATTCTTTAAATGAGCGGTAATTAGGCACCCTAGAACACATATCCGAAACACATATATGTTATATATATATATATATATATATATATATATATATATATATATATATATATATATATATATATATATATATATATATATATATATATATATATTGCCACAACGAACAGTCTGGAATGACATTTCTGGAATAGACCAGAGGTGACAGGTGTAGAATAGTTTAGCATAATGTGGAACGTCTAGAATCTCTATCGACAAGTATAAATAGACGAGCGGTGCACAGAATAAGTTAGTTCAGTATTGAATAAGGTGGTGTGAAAGTGATCATAGAGTATAAAGCGAGTAAACAGTAAGTGTTGGTCTATAGGAAGCGATCATAGAAGGCGATAGTGGAATATAGTTGTATGGAATATAGTTGATAATAGATAAGAGATATACTTTAGTTGACACTGGTGTTGGAAAATAGTTGGTAATAATAAATTAGTAGTTTGGAAAGCTGTGTTTTGTTAGTAAACAAATCCAGAACCCCGTAGAACGTAACAACTGGTGTCAGTAGCGGGATTTTCAAGCTGCTACTGGAAGTATTTTCCAGAATATTCGTTGAACAACGTGAAAACTTCTAGAATCTCTGGAAGAGCAGTGTCAGCGCTAAGTCATAACTGCGTGTGTTCTTGAAACAAAATAAACTGTTTACCAGCTTTAAGTATGTATATGCCTAAGACAGGTAGCGCAACAGCCAAAATGGACGCCCAGCTATTGGAATTTATTAAAGAAATGAAAGAAGAAGCTAGAAAAAGAGATGAAGGATGAGAAAAAGAGATAAAGAAGCCAAATAAGAAATGAGAAAAAGAGACGAGGAGACAAGAAAGGAAATGAGAAAAAGAGATGAAGAAACTAAAGAAGAAGCGAGAAAGAGAGATGAAGAAGCCAGAAAAAGAGACGAAGAAGCTAAAGAAGAACTGAGAAAAAGAGACGAAGAAGTCAAAGAGCAAATGAGAAAGAGATGAAGAGGCCAGAAAAAGAGACGAATCCAAAGAAGAAATGAGAAAAAGAGATGACGAAACAAAGAAAATTCTGCAAGAACAAGCCAGCAAAATTGAAAATATTACTTCCTGTGTGGACGAACGTATGAAGCAGGTAAAAGACGATATCTTCCAACAAGTAGAATGTCGAGTAAGGAGTATCAGCGACGATGTACATGACAAGCTGACGAGTATACAAGAAGAAGTTCAGCAGAAAATGCAAACACTAGAAAAGAGGTGTGATACCCTAGCCAAGGAAAAGATCAGACTCGAAGATAGTCCGGTCGTAAGAATTAACGTCCCCACATTTGATGACTCAGTCCCATGGGGTATTAATCTACGCCAGTTCGAAGCCGCTGCTACAGCAAATGGTTGGGACGATAGAGAGAAAGCGACTTCGTTAATTGTAGCTCTTAGAGAAGATGCTCTAGATGTGCTTCAAGGTATTCCCAGGGAAGAACCACTGAGTTTTGACTGCATTAGACATCAATTAGAAATGAGGTTTGGCAATCAGCATTTACAGCAGTTGTATCGATTGCAGTTGAAAAATCGTTGTCAGAAACCGGGCGAAGGTCTCCAACATCTCCACGCCGACGTTGTCAAACTGACGCGATAAGCCTACCCCATAGCTCCAGTGTAGTTTTTAAACCAGCTGTCAGTGCAAACCTTCATTGACGCCATCAGAGATACCCACACGCAGCAGTCGCTGAGGATCGCAAGACACAAAAACTTGAACGATGCTTTGGCACATGCCTTGGAGTTTGAAGTGGTAAAGCAAGTGTCGGAAGGTCATGTGAACGTTCTCAGTCTCCAAGTCCAAGAAGAAAATGAAACAGATTCGTCCATGATCATACAGCTACTAGAGAAAATAACAGAACAAATAAGGCCGACGTCTCATGGACACCCAATAAGAGCTTACCGTGCAAATGCCTTGCACAGCTGGAACTGCGGCAAGGTGGAACATACAAGGGGCGAATGTTGGGCTCTAAGAGGGATAAAGTGATGCTAAGGCCGGTAGCCATTCCTCAGGTTAGCGATTCTGGAAGCGCTCTTGTCGTAGACGGATACGTAAGCGGTAATAAGACTCCGATGGTCGTCGACACAGGCGCACCTAGGACGATTATTCGCCGCGACATGGTTCCAATATGGCGAGTAAGAGAGCCAGACAGAGTGTACAGAGTAAATGCAGCCGGTGGTGATCGGATCCAGGTATTTGGCGAAACTGACATCGAGCTGCAAATTGGGACATGGAAGGCAAATCAGAGAGCCATAGTCGCCGCCATATCAGACCCGATTATAATTGGCTTGGACATACTGCAAGATCAGTGCGCTAAACTTGATCTTGGCCCGAACATCCTGACTATCGGCGGTAAAGAAATAATAATGTCGACTGGCAGTAACCTGGTAGTGCGGAAAATCACCATAGAGGAAAATAGCAACGTCTGTCGTAAAAGTTACATTCCAGTGAATAGAGCTGTGAGCGAAAGGGACGACCCAGTTACTCAGCCAGAAGCAAGTGGAGAAGAAATTATGAGAGTACAAGACGAAGGGTGTAAAGACCATGTAAAAGTGAAGCCAACCCAGAAAAAGGTCAGTAAGCACATTTGTTGGAACAGAGCCGATGTCGACAGGGTGAATCGGGCCCGTCGAGATATTTGTGCAAGTAGAAACATCAGAACGACAGCAACTACACGGAAGAACCAGTACCACCTAAGAACTTCGCTTAAAGAAACCTCTGACATATTGAAGGAAAACCATCCACTCTGCGGTCGGAATGCATATACAAATATAAATCGACCGCATGAAGACCCTTTATGAGGGGCCACCTAATGCAGCTGGTTTGAAAGAAGAATATCGGGTGTTGTTCTACAAGCCATTACGACGCAAGCGACATTCACCTAAACTACAGAACTAATGGGAAAGTCCTTATAAGGTGGTCAAAGGGATCAATGACCTTGTCTATCGCATTTAGAGGAGCCCGAAGAGCAAGATGAAGGTGGTCCATATGCACAGACTTACGCCGTACCAAGAAATGTCAGAATTCGACCGGGACCGTCGAATATAAGAGGGGGGCAGTGTCACAACGAACACTTTGGAATGACATTTCTGGAATAGACCAGAGGTGACAGGTATAGAATAGTGTGGAACGTCTAGAATCTCTATAGACAAGTATAAATAGACGAGCGGTGCACAGAATAAGTTAGTTCAGTATTGAATAAGGTGGCGTCAAAGTGATCATATAGTATAAAGCGAGTTAACAGTAAGTGTTGGTCTATAGGAAGCGATCATAGAAGGCGATAGTGGAATATATTTCTATGGACATTTAATAATATAGAAGAGATATATTTTAGTTGACACTGGTGTTGGAAAATAGTTGGTAATAATAAATTAGTAGTTTGGAAAGTTGTGTTTTGTTGGTAAACAAATCCAGAACCCCGTAGAACGTAACTATATATATATATATATATATATATATATATATATATATATATATATATATATATATATATATATATATATATATTTGTGTGTGTGTATGTATCACACCGATCACTCAAAAATAATAGGCCCATTTCGATCAAATTTGGTGAAGAATGTCGGGCCAGATTTTCCCGGAGCATTTTGTGTTTTTCTTCGGAAATTTTTTATATCTCCGGAAATGACAAAGGTGTGCCAACCAAATTTCTCGGTACTCGGATTTATGTCATAAAAAGTAAACTAGGTACTAAAATTTAGATCTGCAAGTTGAAAGAAAAAAATTATAGGTATTTAAAAAAATATTTGAATTATTAAAAAACAATTGGGTGTGACTGGTGACTAGAGAAACGCAGAGAAACAAAATATTTTATGTGGATAACAAAACATATTGTGTACTACAGACAAAGATTAATTAATACGTTTCCTGTTTTCATTATTGTGGTATGAGAATTTGTCTATTTCTATGTCTTTTATTTGGTTTTGTTTAAATGTTTGCACTTTGTTCTGGGATTAATTGTTTCTTAAACAAACTAAAACTTAATAAAAGCCATCCAAACAGAAAAAAATATCATACCACAATAATAAACACAAAACCAATCCAATCAACACAGGCCGAAAACACAGCCAATCAAACAACTGTAAACCGACCAATAGAAGCTAAACACGCAGGCGTCACGTAAAACTTTAGACATAGAACACACAGGAACGATTAGAGTCAGTAGCGTGCTGATGATGAACCAGGAAGGTTCAAAACTGCAGTCCACGTAAACAAATAAAAATCACAAAAAATACAAAAAACAAATAAAGTGTGTATTTGTGTATTTAGAAGTGATTAAAGTGTGGTGCAACATTCCAAATAAATAAATAAATAAATAAATATATATATATATATATATATATATATATATATATATATATATATATATATATATATATATATATATATATACATATATAATTTCTTCTGCGAACATTCGCTATTAAACATATTCTAATGCCTTGGTATTTATAGCTTTTATTATTATTATTCAAGTTGAGAAAATAACTAAATTTACACTAAGGTCTTTCCAACCACATCCGTGCATACGGCAATTAATTGATCTCAGCACCACCTTTCATTTGATGACAAACACGGTGGGTCTTGCTTGGGCAGTTCGGGCCCTATTTAGCAACTCCTGTCACTACTTTAGAAGAACCAAAAAACAAACAAATACATATGCCTCTGAACCAGCCACAGCAACTTCTTCAAACTCCCTGGCTGCACAAAAATCCTCTGGTCATTGTCTGTCATTTCATCAGTGACCTTGAAATGATCAGAAGGTGGCTGCAGTAGGGATGCGCGATGTTCATCGATGTTTCTTAAACATCGATATTTTGCTTACGATCTTATGTTCTATTCTATTCTATGTCTATTTTGTTTGGCCTAAGACGTCGGTCCATTGAGCCATTAAACGTAGTCTAATCTAGTGACGGTTGTCGATTGTCGGACTTTATATTGGCATCGGTATATTTTCTCTATTATGTTTGATATTATGATACGTATTTAGCGTAGGTGCGGCTGATTGTAATAGTTGTAGAGTTTTTATTAAATCTTAATGTTGTTTTCTTTAAAAAATTCATTTATTATCTTAATTGTTTTAGTGTTTAGTTCGGTTAGAATGTGTTGGGTGTGAATTGGTGCTGTTATGTGATTTTCAATAAGTTTTTTATATAGGTCCTTATTTTGTTGTGGGCGATTTTTACAGTTAAAGAGCATATGTGTTATGTCTCCTTCTTCTCCACAATCACAGTTTGGTGTTTCTTTAACTCCTATCCTATATAAATGTTTTGGGGTTGAGCAATGTCCTGTTCTCATGCGGATAATGTTTGTTATGTGTCTTCTGTTCGTGTATGAATATTTATTAAACCAAGGTTCCAAAGGCAGACAACTTTGGATGGATGCATACCACCTGAAAGTTTCGTTCTCTAGTAATGTGAGGATTTTCGTCCGACCAATAGTGACTATTGTGACGATTGGACATTCCCCTCTTTGAAAATTTTGACTCATCGCACCGTATAATTTTTCTTGGAAAATTTTCATCTTCTTGAGTTTTCAAAACATACCATTCGCAGAATTCTACACGCCGGGAAAAATCCCCAGATTCTAAATGGTGTATTAAAGTGAACGAAAATGGTGTTCATTTGTTTATTGTCCAACAGCGGTTTATTTTTGCTACCTTCTGAACGAAACGTTCCATTCTCAAAACAATTCTATTACACTCAAAAGTCATTACATTCAAAAAGTCATCGTTTGAGTAATTGAAGTGTGCCATTATTGTGGAAAATACTATCTTTTATTAAAATACAATTGACAAACATACTTTACAGTATAACCATTAAGTTTACTGTCGGAAGATGACGTTTAAAATTTTCATCTCCTGGGCAACCTGATAAACTGATAATTATTTCTTATCACAAATATGCCTCAAAGTGAACGTTGCAAATTTCGAACATTTATTGTGAAGTGATGACACACAAATCTCTTTGTTCCTTAATAATTCTTTATCCTTATGCCATAGTAATTTATTATTATCATTTTATATTACCAATTACCAAGTCAATTATTTTGTGTACATCTAGCGAGCAGTAGCAGAACTAGAAAATGTCTAACGAAAGTAAATTTTAACGAATATGCACAAACGTTGGGTAAAATCAAAGTAAAATTTATTTTTTTATTTAAAATATAAATAGGTAACTGTGTCGTGCATATTGGAAGTAGATATTGAATATCTAGGCTAGGTGTCTACTAATCGTACGTCGAATTTTAGTGATTCCCCATTCCCTATGAAATTACTGTATTGGTATTTATCATTTAATAGTAATAGTTAGGTACTTAAGAAGAAAAAAATAAACACTGCCTAGTGCGTCTCCTTAGAAGATGAAAAATTCAACCTTTGGACCGAACATCACAAGATGGTAGAAAATGTTAGTGCTGCTTGCTCTTATGTCTCTCATCGCGAAGAAAATTTTGAAAATTGTCCCCAAATTTGTTTTTAATGAATAAGGTTTAGTTATATTTTCTGGGAAGGCGCAGTGTTATTTTTGTGTGATTTGACATGTTATTTCTTTGTTTCTGTCTTTTAAATCATTATTTTAATTTTATTTCATTTTTTATACTTGGAGCATAATATTTTGTGTACTTTAAGAAGAATAAACATTTTATATTTATTTCTAAAATATATTTTTATTATTTTGACTCATTATTGCAGTTTTATAGAAAACATCGATGTTTTAGAAAATCGATGATTTTGATCCGATATTTTTAACACATCGATGTTTCGATTTCGATGTATCAAAAGATGTGAACATCGATGTTTTACAAACATCGCGCATCCCTAGGCTGCAGCAAAAACAGACTCTGGGTATTGTTTAACCCTTCTTTAGCAACGACCTTAAAAGAACACAAGAAGTTGACCTCTACACACAGTCATGGTAGATATGGATGGCATGTACCATCAAACTGTCCCCTGTCTCAGTCCCAGTATCAGTTCAGCTACACTACTTATAGGTATGGTAAATAAAATACGGTCCTAAAACTGCTACGAAGAATGTATCGTGCAGCTAATTTTAAAATCGCAAATATTTCGAAAGGGGTTGATGTTAGCGTCATTCAGAAAGTAAGCATACTTTTCTTGTTGAGCAAATAAAACCTCGTATGTAACTGTTTTCAAAACAACACGTCAAATATTTTCAAGAACGAGAGTTGACATTCGATTTCTTACTTTTGTATCAGTTTTAATTTTGACTTTTGACTGACGTAAGTTTTGCTAAGTTTTAATATTTTAACAGCAAGAATTTACTGTGGTATCACTACTTTTGAACGACCTGTAAATAAACAGCAGAATCTTGAACTATCGTAAATATAGCAAATGAGATTCTGATTTAGAATTAATAGCCTGCTAGCGCTCTCTGGGAACGAAATTATGTATCACCAAAAATATTCCGGCTGTCTTTTAGTCATTGGGTTTGGCCACAGCTGCCTATAATATGCTCTTGGATAACCAAAGACTAAATGCTAGTTAAAGCTTGTTTTGTTTGTTGCAGCATTAATAGTAAATGTAATAGCACTTTGTGGGAACTAAATCCTGCATTACCTTATAGATTTAATGTATGTTTTAGTCAATGGCTTTGCTCCACCATTGAGTAAAAGCAATTTAAGTCAATTTATGGTGCTGTTTAATGTATTGTAAATGGTATATGTAGGAAATAAAATTGATCTTTTATAATTGGTACAGTGACTTGATATGAAGTCACTGTATAATTAATAGTCTACTGGGGTTATGTGAGAATGAATATCTGCATTATCTTATAGATTACAGATTAGAGTTACATTTTTGTCAGTTGTTTTGCTTAACCATTGGGTAATAGAAGCTAGTTTTAATAAGTCAATTTATGGTGCTCTTCAATTTATCATAAATGATTAGGAAGGAATGCAGATAGTTATTTTATAATTCGTAATTACAAGCGCACTCTGGGCACCAAACTCAGCATTACCTTTAAAAGCCCGTTGTGTTTTAGTCAATGGCTACACACAATCATTGAGTTACAGAACGTTACAGTTTAATCAATTATTTATATACATACATATATAATTCAATGGTTTATATACGTCAGTGTCAGTATGATGTTAGGGCAATATCAAAATATAATTACTACAAAATTACAATGCCGCATTACCACAACATCGTAATAATAGTTTTTCATAATATTTAATTTTTCATACATGAGTATACATATTGATAAATTATTATAGAAACTGGTAACAGAAATACCTAACTTCTTTCAATTTTGACTAACCATTAACTATGGAATTCAATTTGTTTAAAGGCAGCCTAGAACTACGTTTTATTATGTATAAATATTAGGTTTCCCATTCTTCAAGGTATCTAAAACCCATCGCCCTTTCCTAGTTAAATCTGACAACGCCAGCTAGCTATTTGCCACTGTCGTTTGTATTTTGCAAACTGTCAGTGGGAGGAGTCGAATTCGAGGTTATCTTCTTCTTCTTTGTTTACATACGTCATAAACAAATAATAAGACTCAGCTAATACCTTAGAATCTGAGTATAAGGTACTTATTGTTTAGTTTTAGTTTTTAGTGATATTTCATTATTACTTTCTCTTCATGTTGTATATGAAAAATTTTAGGTATTTAAAACTACATAATATCATGCAGTAGTTTAATCTATACCTATAAATTATGTTCAGTGTAAATTATGAAAATTTTAATTTCAAAATGTTTTATTGTTTATATTTATTTGCTTCATTTTCAAAGAGTATGACTAGAGCAACAGTAAATAAATGTTGAAAAGGGTTTAGGTGCAGTAAATGTGTTATGGTAGCGAATTTTCGTAAAATTGTTCCAAATGATGATAATTCAATTTCCCATTAAAATAGAATCGTCAGTTTTGATACATACTAAGACCTATATAAAAGCAGCCTGGGTGCTGATTTTAAAAAATAACACAATGAGCTTCACAGGAAACGATAAATTTGCTTTAGACAACCATTTCTGTTATTTTGTTGCAGAAACTGTTTCGATTGAGTGGACTAAAAACTAAGTGTTGAAAAAAGTCTGGGTGCAGCAAACACATTATGGTGGAGAGTTTCTGTAAAAATATTTGAAATCCGATAACTCAATTTCCTATTAAGCTAGAATCTTCAATCTTGAACCATAGTAACACCTATGTAAACGCAACCTGGGTACTAAATTAAAGAAAAATAACATAATGAGCTTCGCGGATAACTACAAGTTGGTTTTAAAAAACATTTGTTGTTTTGTTTGCAAAAAGTAATTCGATTGGGCTGACTAAAACCGAACCATCCAAGCAATTAAAACAAAAAAATACCTGCAATATTTATGATTTGGCGGGTACATTCCCTGTGTAAATAATTATTTTTTTTATAGAAAACTTTTGTGACTTTAATGAAATTTCTAACACAATTTTTTTAAAGAGACTTGCAGTACTTACATATATCTCTACCAAACTATAATTTTCTAGCTCCATAGAAAATTGAAACTTATTCAAATAATCGGTAACTGGGACCTCTAAAACCGGTCTTCCAAGTCCTTTTAAATTTAAAGAATTAGTTTTAATAATATACCGTAAATTCACTACTATAATGCACTTCCTGCGTCCCGAACGTTTTATTCAATATACAGGCGCATTGAAAACGAAACAGACCGATTTGCGTCCAGAGAAATATTTTTTTAAAGAAACGCTGAAACACGTCAATTAGAATATTGAGGGAGACATGTTTTGCCATAAAAATCAACTTTGTCACATCAACCCCTTAAGGGTGGTGATAACAACCATTATATTTTAAATAGGGAACATGGGTCGAGTTACATCATTTGAAAGCTCTTTATTTTCTGAATTCAGCACACAAATTTTTTGGAAGTTTTATCAACTCGCTTAAAAATTATTCACGGTTGGAGTTGCAAGAACGCATTTCATTCATTTTGATAAGAAATGCACTAATTAGTCAATTTTTGGTAAAAAAGACTAAAAAACAGAATCAAACGTTCAAAAATGTTTATTCGGTTAAGTAAGTGTTCAAATTGTTGACCACCAGCTTCCATACAAAAGTACAAATTTTGTTCAAAACGAGCTCTGGCATTATGGAGCATTTGTGGAGTTATTAGACGGCATTCTTCAACAATGCGTCGTCGTAATTCTTCCAGAGACTCCGGTTCTGTTGAGTAAATTCTACTCTTTAAATGGCCCCAAAGAAATAAGTCTAAAGGAGTTAAATCCGGTGAGCTAGGGGGCCACTCAATAGCACCTATACGCCCAATCCATTGTCCTGTAAACTCTTTGTTCAAAAACTCCCTAACACGTTGTGAAAAATGCGGAGGAGTTCCATCTTGTTGAAACACTAATTCATTTTCTTGATAGCGATCATCATTTTCAACAATGTCAATTAGTAGAGGGTAAACGATATCTTCTAGTAACTCCAAATACGTTTCGCCCCTCAAATTGCCATCAAGAAAAATTGGTCCACTTAAACGGTCTCCAAAAATGCCAGTCCAGACATTCAATTTCTGTGGAGTTTGAGTGTGGACTGCGTGAAAATTTCTTGGATTATTATCTGCCCTATAACGACAATTATGACGATTGACTGTAGAGTTTAATAAAAACGTACACTCGTCTGAAAAACAGATATTGAACAGAAAGTTCCCGTTATCAGCTATTCGTGCAGTCATAACTTCACAAAACTCCAGCCGCCGCTCAAAATCATCTTCATTCAGTTTTTGTACAAGATGAATTTTATATGGGTGAAATTTATGATGCTTCAATATTTGCTGTTTTGATGTTTGAAACAGTGGCAAATTTTCTCGTGCTCAAAGTTGGGTCTGCAGCAATTTGTCCTAAAACTCCAATCTCAGTAGTCTCATTTCTAACCGGAAATTCACGTTCAGGATCTCGTTTTTTTGTTGGCTACTGAACCACTTTGTCGAAACTTTGCAACTAATTCCAAAATGTATTTTCTGTTAATATGTCTGTTCGGATGTCGTTCATTAAACAGATTTGCGGTACGGTTGGCACAGTCATCGTTTTTGAAAAAAAGGGTAATTATTTGAACATTTTCTTCTACAGATTACACCATTGTGAAATTAATTTTCGGTAGTACTATCACGCATCAAACCGACCGATAAACTGAAATAATAAACCGCATTTCTCTTATTACGATAATAAATGTTCTGATAGTCCATTTTTTGTTTACAAACCAACAAACCATTGACTATTAGCACATTTATTATCGGAATGAGTGAAATGCGTTTTTGCATCTTCAACTGTGAATAATTTTTAAACGAGTTGATAAAACTTCCAAAAAAATTAGTGTACTGAATTCAGAAAAGAAAGATATTTCAAATAGTGTAACACTCGACCCATGTTCCCTATTTAAAATATAAGGGTTCTTATCGCCACCCTTAAGGGGTTGATGTGACAAAGTTGAGTTTTAGGTCAAAGCATGTCCCCCGCGATATTAAAATTGATGTGCTTCAGCGTTTTTTTTTAATTTTCTGGACGCAAATCGGTATGTTTCGTTTTCCATGCGCCACCCTATATATGTTTTAATACGTTGGGCAAATACTGAAGCAGATAGGCTTCCTTTGAGGCGTTCCGGAAGTTTGTTGTAGGCTCCAATTGCCCGGTATGTAAATCTCTGTAGTCCCTTACAAGTATTTGGATGTGACATGCAGTAGCGCCCTGCCTGTCTTGTTCGGGTTTGTGGATAGGGGTATTTTTCACCATTGCGATATTATTCTTCATTAGTCCTCTTGTTATCTTATACGCTGTCTTGTACTGTTCTCTGAAGAATATTTCTTTCACTGTCAATCAATTGGGACTTCACCGGCCCCTTGATGTAAGCGGTGGTACTTCCTCGGGCGTGAAAAAAATTCTTTACTATCACATAAAGGAAAAGTATACTACCACCTACCGAATTTCAATAATAACTACCACATAACCACTCGAACACGGAATACCACGATTTTTTAAAGTTTCTATTATAGACTTTGCCCTTCACTTTTGCAATTTTATTAACATCTAATAAATGCATAGGTTTTTCAGAACTTAATAAGTCTTTCTTACCGTTGTGATTCCACCTTGAAAACGGCGTTTCTAATAAAACACATACCGGATCATTTAACGGACACATAATAAACATACAAATACACGTCGTCCAACGATCAAACTAAATCTAAAACGACGGAACTACTAACTAACTACCATTGGAAGCAGGCTAATAACTCTGCATCACTTTGTTGTCATAAGAAAACATTCAACCGACCACGTACATGCCGTTGTCATGGCAACGGTCACATGGAAGCGGTAAGAATCGAGGCAGTATTTCTGTATACATGAATCTGTCTCAGTTCTCAGACTCGTCGGTGGCTCGGCAATAGTAGTAGTAGTAGCAGTGGTGGGGAGGTCAACGCCAAGCAAGTAGGCCACCATGGACCCTTTTTGCCAACCCCAGTAACCCAGCAACCATGCTTTACGCCTCCTCGGTTCCGTCGCCAAATTGCCTCGATCTCGAGATGAAGGCCGTGACGGTCTTCAATTGGACGGTACTTACCTGATTCCTGTGCAGAGTCCTCGTTCCGAACAATTCTACTCGAAGACTCCCAAAAGCCTCCCATTCGCACAGATAGTGGTAGGACGTTTCCTCATCCTCGCCGCATTCCTGGCACACGGGATGCCTCTCTACGCCTATCATTGTGAGGTGTCTTCTAAGGGCGCAGTGGCCTGTGAGCACCCCAAGGATGCGGCGAAGCGTAGGTTGACTCTTTCAAAGTAGCCAGACAACTTTATCTCTGTCAGGCCCCTCCACGTAGTCCCTCACCTACCTGCAACCACCAACCGACCACCAGTGCCTCTTCATTGCTTCCTCGGTCCACCTGTCTAAGGCGACAGAGACCGTCTTCCTACTTATACCTATCGCCCGCTTCGGGCCACAGAACAGCCGCCGGGAACCGCGCCTTATGAGATTATTCGCCACCTCATTCCCCGCCACGCCACAGTGTCCCGCAACCCACACTAGTTGTACCTCCTTTGTCCTGGCTAGTCCTCTCAGGGCGTCAGCGCACTCTTCGGCTCGGCAAGAGCCTGTGCTCTGCACTGCAACATGTAATGCGCAGGCATAGCATTCAATTCGGGGAATCAGGGACTTGCAAATTATTTCCTACTATCCTACCATAAAATACTATAAAAATATATTATCTTATTTATTTATTGCATACATGCCCAACAAGATAATCCCATTAATAGGGCACCATACAAAAAGAACCATATGTAACAATATGAACAAAAAATACTTTTAAAAACAAAACTAAAATACTATGCAAAACAGCACAAGGCATAAATTCCACAAAACAGTACATATAATGGCCTTAATAACTGACAAAGTAAGATATAGCCACCCTACGAATAATCGCAGCCTTATCCGAATAGAAGTCGCAAAAGTTTGCAATATCATTAAAGTCAGAGCTCATTGTATAAACAGGTGATTTCATATACAAGTTAGTCCTTGGCATTGGAGGCTTAAACACTCATCACTCTAGATGCAGCCCGTGGAACTGATAAATTAAATTGCATCCATAAGTCTGGACAATCAACTTTACCATGAAAAAAGTTATGCAGGAACATCACACATGCAACTTTTCTACGCGAATACAAACTGGGTATGTCAGCTTGCATCAGCAATGGGCCATGATCGCATCCCCTCTGTGGGTAGATACCAGATGCCCTATATCCAAGGTGTTTTAAAAACTTACGCTGAACATCTTCCAGAGCATCAATATAAACACTATAAAATAGATCAAAAACCAAGCTACAATATTCAAGCCTTGATCGAATGTAGGCAAAATAGAGAATTTTCAAGCTATCCAAATTGGAAAATGATCTGCTATTCCTCATAATGGAACCCAACAACTTCAAACAGGATGCTGTAATTATTTGAATATGTCCAGTGAAACTTAAATGTTAATCATATACAATGCCAAGATCTCTGTGCGTTTCAGTCCTAGCCAATGGTACACCGCCCCCTTTGTAGGAAAAAGCTATACGGCTGGTTTTTCTAGTGTATTCATTGATTTTTGTTGCCCTTACTTGGTGAAACTTGTCCATACTGCATACAGACTTGGAGAATACTTCTCTGGCTTCAATGTTGGTTTTTAGTGGTGCAGGACGTAGCCAGCACGTAAGCTAACTGGAGCAAGTGGCCGTTCGAATTCTGGAAGTTCTGGGATGTTCTTCAATGCTTCTGTGACTATAGTTTCGCTGCTTGACAGCATTTTCAGACAGATTAAAATTGAATTAGTACGAAATCATGACAACTACAAATAAATATCTGTTGCTATGTTATGATATGATGTTTTGATCAAAAAAATTTATCAAATTGTAAATAAAATGAAACACAGATGACAGATGAGGTTTTCAAAATGTCTATGTGATGTATGTCAATATTTAACATAAAAACTAGAACTAGCCTATAATAACTATGATAACAGTTACAACAATAAAATAACTAAACAATAACAGTATAAAAGTAGTCTCTATATAACGAAAATATCGACATACATCAACTCATTATTTTATTACAACTTTTTTGAAATAATAGTTAAATTTATTTTCTTTGACATATTTAATTAGAAAGAAGAATATCCAAGAAAGGGGAATTCATTAAATCAGTTTGCTCGTTTAAAACAAGGTAGTTATTGTCGTGTGTGTGCCTTTTGACTTCTAAAGCTTCAAAAAAGTCTAGTTTACGTTTGTCATTATAAAAATGTAGTGGTTGTATGCGGTTATTTATTGTAGGTCTATGTTCGGTATCAATAATATGTTTTGCAAAGGTAGATTTGTCAGCGTGGTTATTTCTAAATGCAGAAATATGTTCTTTGTATCGGGTGTTAAAATTTCTAGAAGTTTGACCTATGTAGATTGCGTTACAATGTGTACAAGCCAATTTATAAACTCCAGCTTTTGTCAGGAAACAAGATTTTTCTTTCGCGTTAAATAACAAATCACGCGTCGTGTTGTAAGATTTAAAAGCTACCTTTGTATTTGTACAAGTGTTTAAAATTTTTGAAATGTTTTCTGAAATGGTTCCAAAATAAGTTATCGAAACGTATCTGTTGCCTTCTTTGTCTCTTATATTTGGATGTCATCACTTAGCACTTCGAGACATTTAATTCAAGTCTGTTCTTAACACACCACAGCTGCAAGTTGTCAAGGTCCACATGGAGTCTTGAACAGTCACCAATATCGTGAACACTGGAGTATAATTTGAGATCATCAGTAAATAATAGATGATTACCAGAAATTACAGAGCTTATGTCGTTGATAAATAACAAAAAGAGGAGTGGGCCAAGATTGGAACCCCCAGAACTTATATTGGGCGTGTTAGTCTTGGTAGGTTTTAGCCTCCCTGCACTTTCTAGATTGAATTATGACAGTTTACCTATATAACTATGAGATACGTCAACTGACTCAATATCAAGGAGTTGTATATAAATGTTCTTAGACGTTAAGAAAAGCTGCCACACCGTATTACTGCTCCTAAGATGAGTACAATTTTCTTCCCTATTTGGTTGATGTGGTCACTCCAATTCAGTTTTTCATCTATTATTAATCCCGGATATGTAGATTTTTCCACTTTTGCAATTGCTTTGCTATCTAAATTAATGTCGATTGTAATCGGTTTTTTAGTGAATCTTCTTAAAAAATCACTAATGAGGATCCCGACCTTCGAATTTTAAAAAAAATTCCTCAAATGAGCGCAAACTGGGAACTTTAGAGCGCAAATCCGAGGTAAGTTTTTGAATTTATATGTTTATATATATATATATATATATATATATATATATATATATATATATATATATATATATATATATATATAATTGTGTCACATCGCTAACTCAAAAATAATGGGCTGATTTTATTAAAATTTGGTGCGTACCTTCCTTTCTCTTCGATCAGTTCGTTAGCCAGAAAAATCGGACTAGTTTTCTGTGTTTTCTTTCGGAAAATTTTTATATCTCCGAAAATAACAAAGCTCTGGTAACTTAGTCTGGTACGTGGGCTTATATCATAAAACTCTGGCCGCAGCAAGTGCGTTATGGTAGTGAATTTTCAAAAAAATGTTTTTATTGCAAATATGTGTGTTCTCTTTTTAAGAAACCAGGCATCAATTTTGGTTACCAGTTTAACCTATATAGTAAAAACAATGTGCCATGTTTCATAAAAATAACTTTATTGTGTGAAAATGTACACAATTTTCCAAAAGGAAACTTAAAATGTTCCCAGAAAAACTCGTTTCTTGGTCAACCTTATAGGTTAATAGCAAATTGGGCTATTCAAATATGAAGCATTTGATCAAAATTCGCTACCATAACGCACTTGCTACATCTAGAATTTCTTTTCTTACAAACATGCATTATATTTCGATGGAAAATGCAAAAATGCAATAACATAAGGCGTGTTTGGTTAAAAAAGAAAAGAAAATTTGTATCACCAACGACTTATGGGCCAGCCTTTGATTGCAGAAATATTTTTTTAAGATGTAGCTCAAGACACCCTATAATTAATATATACAAATTTTTTTCATATCTTGTATAATAATGGATATATTGAGCTTTATTGATTTTCTCCGGAAAATCAACAAAAATTATATATCATTAAACGATAAACTCTATAGCTAAGACTACTGCCAAGCATCAGAGAAAGGGTCTATTTGAAATAAATTTTCTGGAAACATTTTAGTAAAATGAAGGACAATGACGGCTGAAACTAAGACTTCAGGGTTTGTAAAACATTCTTCTTGAGACATTTGATTTCCATAGCCCGTATTAGATTCAAGTTATTTGCCTAAATGTTGCCGATTTTGACGTTTTAAATCGCAACTTTGACGTTTTGAGGAAAACCCAAATTTATTTTTCTTTAAATGCCTATAACTTTTTTGTCTTTCGACCTACATAGCTAAATTGTGGTAGGTAACTTACCTATAAGGATGTAAACCCGTGTACCAAATTTGGTTGCCCTTACTTTGTTAATTCCGGAGATATAAATTTTTTTCTAAAGAAAACCCAAAATTTTCCGTAAAACCTGGGCAGATTTTCCTGGCTAACGAACTCATCCAAGCCATTTACAAAAGGAATGTATTCACCAAATTTAATCAAAATCGGCCCTTTATTTTTTGAGTTATCGGTGTGATACATACATACATACATATATATATATATATATATATATATATATATATATATATATATATATATATATATATATATATATATATATAAACATATAAAAATTGAAACTGACCCCGGATATGTATTCTGGGGGGCCTAATTATCGCTCATTTGAAGAAATATTTTCAAAATTCAAAAGTCGGGATCTTCTCATTAGTGAATTTTTTTTAAAGAAAATTCACTAAAAGTAAAATCATGTACCAAAACTTGGATCTCTACGTTAAAAGAAAAAAAGTTATTGGCATTATAGTTTTTCTTCTTAAAACGTCAAAGTCGCGATTCGAAACGTCATAATAGACATGTTTCAGATAAATAACCTGAAACTTATACGGCTTATGTACAAGAAATGTCGTAAGAAGTGTATTCTGAAAAGCCTTAAGTTTCAGCTTCAGCCGCCTTTTTTCTTCATTTTACTGAAATATTTACAGAAAATTAATTTCAAATTGACACAATGCTTCAAGCTCGACTGATGTTAATTTTGCAGTATGTACTGAAAAAATGACGGGGGAACGCTGGGCATCGAACCCAGTACCCTTCGGTTTAAAGGAATACGTTCTTACCCATGGACCACAGAGGCTCTTTTGTACATAAATAAAAGGTATACGAAATTATTTCACGTGGTAATTTCATATACTTGTGTTAGTATGAACATGTGATTATAAGATTTAACAGGTCTACTTATATCTTCATTATTTTATGTCGTAAATCTCACACAAACGACGAGCCATCATCTCCTTGTCAGCTTGTATTTAGTTCAATTGCAGAACCTGCTTCACCGGCTTGTTTCCCTTGGTTGCTGCTTCACACACGACCGTACATGTTATCGCTCTCTGGTTGCCTACCTTGTCTCGAACAAGAATATGCAATGGAGATTTATCTTTCCAGCAAGATTTTTATGTAAAAAACAATAAAATCCAAGATAATCTTTCTACAACTTATAATAATTTATGTTTATGGCGGGACAGGCAAAGCTCTTTCGCTCTTTTGCTACATTGTATTCTTCAATTTCTTGTTATGTTTACTACTGAAGAATTCTGTGTGTGTGTGTGTTTGTGTGTGTGACACCTCGCTAATTGTTTGCTAATTCCTTGTGACATATAGATTACAGGTGTGAGTGGGTGGTCCTGATTTCTAATTTTATTTGTGGAAGAACGTAAAAGGTAAGTAATCAGCAAGACAGCTAAAGAAGTGCTTGCCAAAAACATTTATTTGTAAGTATTTTCAGTAAATTTTCTTAAAAAAAAAATCATTTAGGAGGAGATCCCGACTTTTGAATTTTGAAAAAAATTCTTAAAATATTCACAAACTAGCCCCCCTAGAACCCATATCCAGGGTCAGCGTCAATTTATATATATATATATATATATATATATATATATATATATATATATATATATATATATATATATATATATATATATATATATAGGAAAAGAGGTTAAGGGCAAAACCGCAAGGAGACCACCGCATACACATGTTTCAAGCTTATTAGCCATCATCAGTACGGTATAGCCAGGTGAAGATGGGAACACTCTGGATGAAGATGCAAAAACACACGGAGTCACAACAGGCAACCAGTGCACATTTGCAGCAACATTTGGAAGACCCTCAATCCGAGAAAAACAACCAAAATAGCCACGAGGGGAAAGAAATCACCTGCGTGAGCATCCGAAACCCAGGAAGTTATAGTAACTATAACAGGATCTATAGCACGGCATTTCTGTACTATACAAGGAAAAAGGGTTAAGGGCAAAGCCGCAAGAAGACAACCGCATACACTCGTTTCAAGCTTAATAGCCATCATCAGTACGGTATAGCCAGGTGAAGATGGGAACACTCTGGATGAAGATGCAAAAATACACGGAGTCACAACAGGCAACCAGTGCACATTTTCAGCAATATTTGGAAGAGTGTTCCCATCTTATATATATATATATATATATATATATATATATATATATATATATATATATATATATATATATATACATATATATCACCGATAGCTCAAAAATAATGCATCGATTTAGATAATATTTGGAAGAGTGTTCCCATCTTATATATATATATATATATATATATATATATATATATATATATATATATATATATATATATATATATATATATATATATATATATATATATATATATATATATATATATATATATATATATATATATATATATATATATATATATATATACATATATATCACCGATAGCTCAAAAATAATGCATCGATTTTGATAAAATTTGGCAAATGGCTTCCTTTTGAAAATAGCTTGAACAAGTTCGTTAGCCAGGAAAATTGGCCGAGGTTTCCCCGGGAAATTTTGCGTTTTATTTAAAACAACAATTTATTTCTCCGCAAATGACAAAGTAAGGGCAACCAAATTTGGTACGCTGATTTATGTCATAAAAAGTATCCTATACACCAAAATTCAGATTACTATGTTAAAAGACAAAACAGTTATTGTTAATTTATTTTTAATTAATTAAATCTAAGAAAGTTAACACGTCAAAATTGGTAATGATGGTAGGAGTACGAATGTGACTGAAAACTACGACACAAAATGACTAACAAGCTCCTAGATCTCTGTCTAAGTCGTTATTTTCCTTCATTCCGTTAAAATGTAAGCAAAAAAGCCATTGTAAATAAAAATTGTTTGGTGTAAACAGGAAAGACGTTAGATAATTAACATACTACCGGATATACCTGCTAGTATCTCATGTCAAACGTGGCCGAGTGGGCTTAGCCCTGTACATCCGATAATAGAATCTTATATGACGAGTTCTAAACCTAGTTAGTGACTTTATTTTTTTTTTTTGGTCTCATTACATTTTACTGTTATTTGATTAGATTGTTGTTATTTCGATGCATTCTTAGCCAGTTTTTGTATAAAAAATCTCTGGACGCAGCAACTGCGTTATGGTAGCGAATTTTCTTTAAAATATTTTTAATAGCAAATGTCTTTCTTTGATGAAAGCAGGCATCAAACTTTGTTGCCTATATAGTAGAAACAATGTACCATGTTTCATTGAAATAAATTTATTGTTTAAAAATATTTAAACATTTTTCACAAGTCTGGATGCAGAAAATGTGTTATGGAAGTGAATTTCCATAAAAAATGTTTTTAATAGCAAATGCGAGCAGGCATCAATCTTATTATCGGTATAGCCTATGTAGTAGAAACAATGTACTATATTTTATCAAAATAACTTATGGTTTAAAAATATACAGAAATTTTCCGAAAATAAACTTAAATGTTGGTTTCCTAACCAACAAAGCCTACGTTAATACCAAATTGAGTTATTGAAATTTGAAGGATTTAATGAAAATTCGGTAAATTTGCAGATTAGCTCCCGAACGCTTTTCAAAAAATTGTTTTCAGAAATATTACTAGGACCCCACCTGGATGCACAAACCACAAGAAAAATTTCTTGTACACACCCCCCAAGGAAGCTACGGGACTGGGAGTGAATAGGGGTGCTGGGCGGGGTAGGTAGTAAAAAGGAAATATGAACAGAAAAAGCAAAGAAAACTGCTTAGAAGCTGTGTATTTGCACAGCACCCCTATTCGCCCACAGATCACGTAACTTCCTTGGGGGGTATGAATAATAAGTTTTTCTTGTGGTTTATGCAACGAGGGTGGCTGTATATACAGGAAGGGGAAGGAAAATGCCTACGACGAAGCAGACCCCCCCGCTTGACTAGTGGTAGGGTTGGGGGTGGCTGCTTCGTCGTGATAATTTTTCTTCCCCCCTCGCGTGCATACAACCACCCTCGTTGCATAAACCACAAGAAAAATTTCTTGTTCATACCCGCCAAGGAAGTTACGGCACCTGGGCGAATAAGGGTGCTGTGCGGGGTAGGCGGGGTTTAAGGGGGTATGGCTTCAAGATGTGAAAAAGACAACTTTCAAGCCCGTTTTATTCGCATTTTCTGCTCATATTTCCTTTTTACTACCTACCCCGCCCAGCACCACTACTCACTCCTGGTCCCGTAACTTTCTTGGAGGGTGTGAAAAAGAATTTTTTCTTGGGGTTTGTGGATCGGGGGGGGGGTCAGGTTTCTGAAAACAGCTTTTTAAAAAGCGTTTGGGAGCTAATCTGCGAATTTACCGAAAATTCGCTACCAAAACGCATTTACTGCGTCCAGATTTTTTTCTTATAAACGCGTCATATTTCGATAAAAAATACAAAAATGCACTAACAAATTTGTTCTACGAAAATTAGCTAGAAAAATTATAGACCGTTAAAACATAAACTTCACTAAACCTACAAATATAAATCCAAAAAAGCATCAACTTAACTAAACAGACAGCCAAAGCATCAGAGAAAGGGTCTATTTGAAATGAATATTCTGTTAATATTTTAGTAAAATTAAGGGCAATGACGGTTGAATATGAAACTTAAGGGTTTGCAGAACACTCTTCTTGCAACATTTTCTTTTCACAATCGATATTTGTTTAACGTTTTTTACCTAAACATTGCCAATTTTGACGTTTAAAATGTTTTATAGATATCTGCACGGGCACTACTCAGAGGAGCTTTCTTCCATAGTTCCTCCACCTGCTGCCCCCAACAGATCTACCTTGGAACAGAGCGAATGCACCCTTTTACTGTCCAGGTCACCAGACATAGAACATCCTGTTATGCCCGCTCTTTTGTGCCGAGGACTTCCAAGTTGTGGAATTCCTTGCCGGCACATGTTTTTCCTTCTCCCCCAAACCTCCAAACCTTCAAGTCCAGAACTAACAAGTTGCCTCTTTCCTCCTTGTCGACACCCACGGTGGTGTGTTGTTGAAATAAAAAAACTGACCCCGGATATGAGTTCTAGGAGGCCTAATCTAATTAGCGCTCATTTGAAGAAATTTTTTCAAAATTCAATAGTCGGGATCTCATCATTAGTGAATTTTTTGTAAGAAAATTCACTAAAAGACATATTTGCTAATTATTTTGATGAAAATTCGCTACGATAACGCACTTGCTGCGTCCAGATATTCTTAATCTCACTTGCGTTTATTTAAGACTAATAATTATAAAATTTATTATTATACTATCAAGCGAGGGTAATGTATGAATTAAATGAAAATTCTTCAAAACTTTGTTAACAGATGGACTGGTAAAGCTAATCTAGTCATATACAATTACTTCTTTTAATATTTAGAATACTAATTAAGCCTTAATGAGCAACGTGATTAAAATTAGAAAAGGGTAAAGATAAATAAAAAAGTATATCGCATGTGTGCATGTAAAAACCTTATCGAATCCATGTTACACTCGCTCAAAAATCGAAGTGCAATATCGTATTTACGACCTTAACATTGTAAAACGGGTGTTAGCTTATTATTGTGCAATTTAAAATATGATATACAACTGACAAGTTTAGTAATGTATATATATGTAAATGTCACTTAGAAGGCATTAAAGGAAATGTTACTACAAATATATTCAAAACTTTATAGGGTCTTAAAATTTTCACTTTGTAACCTCCACCAGACCAGACAAGACATAATAGCCACTTACATCCCAGTCGCTTTAACATCCGTGAAGAAATTATCAGGATGCGTCACCACTTCTGAAGATTTTTCACATTTTTTCGTATGCAATTCAGTTATCATTTAATTTGCGTATAAACTGACGTTAAAGTTGAGGTGAAGGCAGCAAAATGGACGCAGCAAGTGCGATATGGTAGTGAATTTTCATAAGAATGTTTTTAATAGCAAATATGTCATTTTTAATGGAAGCGGGCATCAGATTTGGTTAGCAGTATAAGCTATATACAGTGTGTCCCAAACTGGTTGGGAATGTATTGCTATCTCCGTTATTATTAGAGATAGGGAAACGGTTAAATTAGAAATGTTTTGTGGACTTTCATGCAAATGTGACTTGTATTTTACCCCGCCTCTTTTCGTTTTCGAATTATTTTGAAAAAAAAACAAAATTTTCGATTTCTTTTTTCTTCAATATCTAAGTAGGCGTTGATCTGACATGTCTAAGACCTGCACATCAGGACACTTTTTACATAATTTTCCGTAATGATTCACGATAAAAAATATTGTGATTTAATTTACAATACTTAATTAGGTAATAATGCTAGGTAATATTATGTAAAACAGTTTAATAACGAAACCCGGCAATAACAAATAGAAATTTAAACTCCACAAAACAACACAATTAGAAACGGAACTCAACAAATAATAAAATATAAACTTAAAAATACACTAAATAGAAAATTGTTCAATATGGCCACCGTTTTGTTCAATGCACTTTATACACCTTTTTGAAACATGCCTTCAAACTCTGGTGAGGGTGTTTTGGTTAATATTATTTATATAACTTCCGTGATTCTGTTTCGTAATTCATCGATATTTTCTGGTGGATTGGATTTATACACATAATTCTTCAGAGTTCTTCTTTTTTATGCAACTTTATTTGCGTACAATGTATCACAATCGATATTAATATACTTTAGCCTAAAGAGCTTTCACACTCCCTCAAAGGGCAACATTCACTCATCGATCTCAAGTATCTCAGATACCAAAGGGACTGAGCTTAGATGGAGCCCGTTCCAAGTTATCAGGCCCTGAACGACAACGCAACACATCTTTATTTCCCATGGATCTCCGTACGGTGTGGGCAGGTGCAAGTATTATCGCCTTCTGCATAACCTTATAAAGATTATCTCGAAGGCCTAGTCTCTTAATGTTCTCTCAAAGATTCTTAGGAACCACACCAGTTGACGACATGACTATTGGAATTACTTGGACACTATCTGCTCTCCACTGTCTCTTTACTTGTATCTCGAGGTGTCTGTACTTAATGATCTTCGCGTTGTGCTTTATCTCCAGATTATTAGTATTTGGAATGGCCGCATCAATCAGCGTCACTTGGTAGCAGGACTTATCCACTACTATTATATCTGGCCTGTTGTGGGAAACTCGTTGATCTGTGAGCACGGTCCGACCCCAGTACGAACTGTATCCTAAATTCTCTAGAACAGGCCCAGGAGTGTATCTAGAGTAGGGCACCTTACTAAGATTTAAAAGTCCCAGTTTCAGAGCCAGTTCGTAATGAAGTATTTTAGCAACTGCGTGCCTCTCTTTATACTCTGTTGCAGCAGACGCTTGACATCCTCCGGTGACTTGCTGGGTAGTCTCTAATGACTGACACCCAAATCTACATTTGTCATCTTGGACTGAATTATCTCCAACTACACGCTTCAGGTAGTTTCTTGTTGGGATGACCTGATCTTCTATAGGCAGCAAAAACCCCTCTGCCTCTGGAAACATCTGTCCGGACCCCAACCAGTAGTTCGATGCCAGTTTGTGGATATGTGCCATATGTCTCATTCAGATGTCGCCCATGCATCCAAGATTGCAGATGGTCCTGATTAGTCCGATGGTGACTTTGTATTTCACTTTCTTTTAATTGTTGAGTCATCTGCCTCGCATATGGCACGGTGTAGTTCAGAAGTAGGCGCCTGCTGATTGAAATAAGTACGCAGGTTCAATATCTGCTGGTGCAACTGTTTACCAATATCACTCCTCTTCCACCTTGGTGTCTGGGTAGGGTTACTCGCTGGATAGCACTACGGGGGTGATGCTTTTTGGATTTTGTTAGGAGTGTTCGCACCTTCCGTTGTAGATTTTTGATGTCCGTTTTACTCCAGTTCACAATCTCAAATAAGTAGCTAAGTGCAGAACATGCATATGTATTCAGAGTTTTAGTCAGGTTCTTGATGTTAAGATGTGATCGCACCACCTGCTTTATTCGTTTCATAAATTCATTTGTCAGTTCGTTCTTCATTACCGAGTGGTTTATTTTCCTCGTTTGCTGTATTCCCTGGTATTTATAACACTCTTTTACATCCATCGAGGCAATTTGCTGGCAGTTCATTTCATACACACCTGGTTGTATTTTCCCTCTGACTACACATAAGGTGCGACATTTGTCAAGCCCAAACTGCATGTGAATATCTCTGGAAAATTCTTCCACGATTTTAAGGAGTTGTTCCAGGTGGTTCTTTGTGGAACCCATCAGCTTAAGCTCATCCTTATACAGCAGATGATTTAGCCTCATTTGCTCCCTGCCATTGCCTTTTATACTGAAGCCGTATCTGGTGGAGTTCAGATGGTTTGATAGTGGATTCAATGTGAGGCAGAATCAGAATGGGCTTGGCGAGTCACCTTGAAATATACCTCTTCTAATTGTTATCGTGCTGGTGTTATCACCCGTTTGTACTCGTAACTGAATCTTTGTTCTCCAGGTAGATATTGTGTGTTCAAGGAACCTCGGCTCGGTGGATGGGGATGAAATTCATCATATCCCATTATGCCGATATTATTAGTAGAGTCTGACTTCCGGTGCTCCAACACAGTAGACGTGTTTGAGGTCGCCACTTAACTGAGGAATTTTTGGACGATGTGACATGTCTGCAGCAGAACCGCCCTCTGTCCCATGTTTAGGATGTTATTTTGTAATCCGAGTTTCTTTAAATTTCCCATTTTTGGTGACTATTCCTTCCGCTGACATTACGAAAAGTTATATAGCCACCTTCTGGAGCTTCCATGTGTTTTTTATTTCATATGCCAAGTTTTCATACTTGGTGATCTTTTCAATTTCTGTTTTCTAAATGTTATGGGACAGCGGTACAGCAACGTCTATGATCACAGCAAGCCCCATCTGTTTGTTTATCAGGACAATGTCTGGCCTATTGAAGTCCACAGTGCGGTCCGTTATCATGGGTCGGTCCCAGTGCAGGAGACAGTCCGCCGACTCCAGCACCGCCTCCGGAGAATACTTGTAGTAAGCTGGTGTTGTTGACGGGTTCAGGAGGCTGTATTTCAAAGCGATTTGTTGATGGATGATCTTGGCGAGCTGGTTGTGTCTGCGTAAGTAAGCTGAGTCTGAGAGGGCAGGGCATGCTGCCATGACGTGTTCAATGGTCTCTCCAACAACTGCGCATTTTCGACATTTATCCACCACTTCTAATTTTGGGCAATGCTTTTCGTAGTTTTTAGTTTTTATAACCCTATCCTGAATGGCCATCACAAAACCCTCTGTCTCCGGGTAGAGTTGCCCCTCGACCAACCACATAAGCGAAGAGCTTTTATCAACACTATCTGCCTGCAGGTGTTTGGGGTACCTTCCATGCATAGCCTGGTCGCCCCACTGGGCTACACTGTCCTGGTCAGCCGGGGCGTCCAACTCATAGTTGCGCTGACCCAGCCTAAATGGAGTATAATCCTTATCCTCTCACACCACCAACCTCATCAGCTCATCCTGCGATGTTCTTTATGTGGATTAACCCTCTGCCGCCTTCTTTCCGAGGTGTAGACAGTCTTCTAACAGATGAGTTGGTGTGAAGGCACCGAAATTTCGTAAGAAGCCTTCTCGTGAGTCTGTCCAGTTCATCCAAGTCGGTGTTAGACCATTTGACAACTCCAAAAGAATATGTCAATACTGGTACCGCGCCAGAGTTGATAGTAGCACAGAGGTTACCTCCGGAAAGCTTAGTATTTATAAGCTTCGTGACTCGCTTCCTATATTTCTCCTGGAACTCTCGCTTTAGCCGGCTATGGTCCACACGCTGGTTTTGAGGACACCCTAGGTAGCGGTATCTCTCTTCAGGCGGTAGTTGTTCTATATCGCAGAAGGGATGTTGATGACCTTCGTCTGTCCCTCTCCTGACGTTAATTATAGCTTATATGTCGAGTCCAAACCACATTTTTATATCATTGCTAAAGATTTTAACAGTATTAATCAGTGAGTGGTGCTTATCTTGTGTCTCAGAGTATAATTTAAGGTAATCCATGTATAGTAAGTAGGATATTTTTCTTCGGTTTTTCATATTGAGTCTATACCCGGCTCCAGTTTTGTTTAGGACAGTCGACATGGGGTTCAGTGCCAAGCAGAACCACACCGGCGACAGGGAGTCTCCCTGAAAAATGCCTCTTCCGATCTGCACTTTTCCACAATTTTTATTGGTCATCCATATGTTTGTTCTCCAAGTACTCATGAGATGTTGAAGGACGTTTCTGATCCTTGGGCAGATCTTGTAGATATCAAGTACCTTGTTTAACCAATCGTGCGGTACAGAATCAAATGCTTTGCTGTAGTCGATGTAGCATACATGTAGATTTCATTTTTTTCTCTCGGCTTGTTTTAGTACTACAGCGTCTATTGTTAGCTGGTGCTTGCAGCCCAAAGATTCTCTAAGACATCCCTTCTGTTCCTCCTCGAAGATGTTGTTTGTCAGACAGTGTTGTTATATCTTTTCACTAATCAGGTAAGTGAAGAGCTTGTAAATAACTGACAGGCAGGTTATTGGTTGGTCTGTAGTTTTTGGGTTCGTTTGCGTCTCCTTTTTTGAAGAGCATGAAAGTGTTTCCTTCAGTGAGAAATTCGGGAACTTCATCTGAGTTCCTCAGTGCTCGGGTAAAGCAACGTGAAATACTCTCATGCACTCCAGTCAAATACTTAAGCCAGAAGCTATCATCATCATCATCATCATCATCATCATCATCATCATCATCATCATCATCATCATCATCATCATCATCATCATCATCATCATCATCATCATCATCATCATCATCATCATCATCATCATCATCATCATCATCATCATCATCATCATCATCATCATCATCATCATCATCATCATCATCATCATCATCATCATCATCATCATCATCATCATCATCATCATCATCATCATCATCATCATCATCACCATCATCATCATCATCATCATCATCATCATCATCATCATCATCATCATCATCATTATCATTATTATTATTATTATTATTATTATTATTATTATCGACTTTAGCCTGAAGGTCTTTCAGACTTCCTTAAAGGGGAACATTAACTCATCCCAGGTATCTCAGATACCAAAGGGACTGAGCTTAGATGGAGCCTTTTCCAAGTTATCGGGACCTGAAAGACAACGCGACACATACTCATTTCCCAGGAATCGCTGTACAGTGTGGGCAGTTGCAAGTATTATCGCCTTCTGCATAAACTTATAAAGATGTTCTCCAAGACCCAGTCTCTTAATGTTCTCTTGAATATTCTTAGGAACCACACCAGTTGACGACATGATTATTAACATCACTCGGACACTATCTGCCCTTCAATGTCTCTTTACTTGTATATCGGGGTCCTGTACTTTATTATTATTATATTATTATTATTATTATTATTATTATTATTACTATTATTATTATTATTGTATACCCAGAATATTGTGCTCACTTGGAATATTTAAAGTCTATACTATAAAAATTATAGTTTTATGGAAAAACCTTAAATCCATTGTCTATGGGCCAGATACGCCACTGGTTCTAAACAAGGAGTCGATGATTATTTTCTCGAGGTGGTAAGCTGGTTAAGTATGCCATCATCTGGTAATAACTCAAGAGACTCAGAATGGGTTATGAAATGTGGATGCCGGTGTTGTGGATCTAGTTACCCACGCACGAATCGCGGAGTATCTCCAGGTCATCAGTTTATACCGCCCCAAGTGCCTCAAGTGGCCGGCGTCGACAGCAAATTATAGACCATTTGGCCGCCGATGACAAGACCATCTTCGTGATTCATATGATTCATGATAAACTATACAAATAGCCGACAAAGCCAACAAATTTGGCTGGATCGAATACGAATTAAAATTAGTCTTTCAGACGTCTAGGTAAATTTAAAAGGAGTGCGTGTTATTTTTTTAACATAAGTAAAATATATTGTCATAATTGCGGTAGCAAATTTTTATAGGCATATTCATTTCACTAAGCGAAAATTGGAACCCGTGATGAACACTGATAAGTACACTTGGAGAACCCAAATCACCAAAACGGATTTATTTAAAAGACCTGAAAATTATATATTTTTCATATTCATGCTTACTTTGTAAGTGAAACGATCCACGTCTTTTAAAAGATTTCGTTGTGGTGTTTTTTTAAATTTCAACACACCACGAGGGCTTACAGCCTAATCACTATCGTACCGCGGGTGTCGACAAGGAGGAAAGAGGCAACTTGTTAATTCTGGACTTGGTTTGGAGGTTCCGGGGAGAAGAAAAAAAGTTTGCCGGCAAGGAATTCTACAACTTGGAAGTCCTCGGGACAAAAGAGCGGGCATAACAAGATGTTCTATGTCTGGTCACCTGGACAGTAAAAGGGTGCATTCGCAATGTTCCCCTGGTAGATCTGTTGGGGGCAGCAGGTGGATGAACTATGGAAGAAAGCTCCCCTGAGCAGTACACATGCAGATATCTATAAAAGAGAGAGAGAGAGAGAGAGAGAGAGAGAGAGAGAGAGAGAGAGAGAGAGAGAGAGAGAGAGAGAGAGAGAGAGAGAGAGAGAGAGAGAGAGAGAGAGAGAGAGAGAGAGAGAGAGAGAGAGAGAGAGGTCACCAACGGCATGTCGGTGGGCAAGGGATGGCAGCCTTTAGGTAAGGGTAGGGTCACCGATGAGACGTATAGCTCTCTTCTGAATGGAGTCCAGGATAGCGAGTGTAGAAGCGGCAGCAGCACCCGAGATGTGGGAGCAGTATTCGAGCTTTGATCTTATTTGTGAAGTATATAAGGTATAGAGATTGGCTGGTGAAAACTATTTGCGCGCCCGGAAGAGGAAACCTAATTTATTAGCAGCCGCTTCTGCAATTGATGTGACATGTTGGTGCCAATTGAAATTTCGATCCACAGAAATGCCAACAAGTGAAATGGACTCATTACTTTCAATAACTTGGTTGTTCATTGTGATGGTGGCTGATGGACGAAGAGTTCAAGGCCATCTCAAAACTCAACTCAACTCATTGTGATGGCTGTAGGGCTGGTGTATCTCTTATGAGAAAGAAAGCAAGACTGTGATTTGGTGAGGTTGAATTGTACAAGATTTCTACTTTTCCAGTCTAATATTTTTTGGAGATCCACGGAGACAGAACCCTCCATGAGTCTGCGATCTTCATCTAATTGGGCTAAAGAGGCAGGTTTAGAATATTGTATATTTGAGTGGAGGGTGCTGTCGTCTACGTAACTGTGAACTGGATTGGAAGTGCTAGAGAGGAGGTCATTGATGTGGAGAAGATACAAAGTAGGGGCTAAAGCTGAACCTTGAGGAACTCCTGCATTAATTGGATACAGTTTAGAGGAATGGCCATCCACGATAACAGAAATGCTCCGATTGGAGAGGAAACTTGCTGTCCAGGTACAGAGTTTTGGTGGTAGGCCATATGACGGAAGTTTGTTAAGCAGCGCTGCGTGCCAGACCTGGTCGAATGCTTTGGATATGCCTAGAGCGACAATCTGGGATTCACCGTGTAGTTCTATAGACGTGTTCCAAGAATGGGTGACAAAGGAAAGGAGGTCGGCAGTTGATCTGCGTTGACGGAATCCATACTGCCTGTCAAGTATGTAAGTCTAGATGCATTCTACAACAATTAGAACCGTAGACCGGTTTCGCTCTAATTAGAGCTCGTCAGTACTTTGTCCCTATATTAGGGTAGAAATGGACCAGTGGTGACAATTTACTAAATTGTTAGTTGGTTGTATACAGTCTCTATTTTTTAACACTTTGTGTTATTTGGAGCTGGCCTGACAACATACTACTTGGTTCCGCAACTAGCTGGCGACACGTTTACCACTCTCTTAGTGTTGGAAAGCTGGCTACCATAGCCATATTACTTTATAGGTGTATTTTCGCTGCAATTAGTATGCCGTAATGACGAGCTCTAGTTAGAGCGAAACAGGTCTACGGCTCTATTTGTTGTGAGAATGCATATAGCCTTACATACTTTGTCCTTATATTAGGGAAGAAATGGGCCAGGGCTGACAATTTACTAAATTGTTAGTTGGTTGTATACAGTTTCTATTTTTTAACACTTTGTGTTCTTTGGAGCTGGCATGACAACATACTACTTGGTTCCGCAGCTAGGTGGCGACACGTCATCACTCACTTAGTATTGAGTTATTGAATTTTGAAGGATTTAATAAAAAATCGCTACCACAACGCACTTACTGCGTCTCGATTTTTTTACACTCATTTAAGGAAATCTTATTAAAATTCAAAAGTCGCGGTCTCCTCATTAACGAATTCTTTCTATAAAAATTAGCGCTAAAAATTATAGACCGCTTAACCACAAACTTGACTAAAACTACTGCCAAAGTATCGGAGAAAGGGTTTATTTGAAATTAATTTTCTGGATTTCTGGAAACATTTTAGTAAAATTAAGGGCAATGATGGTCGAAGCTGAAGCTTAAGCGTCTGCAGAACAATATTCTTGCGACATTTCGTTTACACAATCCGTATTTATTTCAGGTTCTTTGTCTCAATATTACCAATTTTTACGTTTTAAATCGACACTTTGACATTTTGAGAAAAACCTAATTTTTTTTTAAATGTCCACGGTGCGATAGTATTTACGCTGTGAGCCCTTGTGGTGTATTGTTGAAATAAAAAAAGGCTATATATTTCTAGGCTATACTGCTAACCAGACTTATCTCTGTTTGGATTAAAGAGACGTATTTGCTATTAATAACTTTTTTATAAAAATTCACTTCCATAGTGCACTTGCTGCGTCCAGACTTTTTTTAATTATCTACGCAAATTCCTTGTCGGATTTTTTTGGAAAATCAATCAGGCAATATGCGTCCAATTTTTTTTCAAAAACTTCTTATTGCAATATGTGCCCAATATGGTACAAATATTACAACAAACAATGGACAGTCTCAAAATAAATTAGCATGTACGCATGTTACCTAAATTAAATTTCGAGAAAAACCGACAAGAAACGTTCAGTTACCTGCTGTATATCAATAGCAAGGCCGATGGGGCACCAAATTTCCAGATTTTTTAAAATTGCCCTCTACAAATAAACAAATAAACCACCCATAATAAGATTTCACTAATTGCAATGCGATAGAAACCGGGATACAAAATCTACCTCTTTAAGCTGATTGTTTTTTGTGTGCCGAGGCTATTTGCTCCATATAATCACGTGCATCACATACACAGGCTGCATTTCGTGAGAGACCACCGCGTCAAAGAAGGAATGTCTGTTGAAGTTCTTTGATCCTCGGTCCAGTTCAGACGCCACCAGCGCGACTCCTGCCCCCCTAACTATTAACACGTATGTAATTATACACAATATATATCATATAATCCTGCCCCGGGCTGGAACCCCTTTGCAAATATGGACTTTAATTTGGTAGGTGCCGACTCGCTGAAGGTATCTCCACAACAGGTATGTTACAGCTTATGAATGATGAGTGTATAACCTAAATATTAAATGGATAATCACGGCGTTAATAGGATAAATACTGCAGTGGGCAATAATACATTATAAAGTGTCTAAAAGTAAGAAGTTTGTCTGACAATTTTGCTTCTTGCATGTGGCTGTCAATGGTATCTCTTTGGATAAATTAAAAATCGACACGGACGTTCAACGGAGTCCGGTTTCGGTTTCTTTTGCATACGTTATTACCAGGGCTTGGATTATATGCAATTCGCGTATTTTTTGCATATAATAATGATAATAATAATAATAATAATAATAATAATAATAATAATAATAATAATAATAATAATAATAATAATAATAATAATAATAATAATAATAATAATAATAATAATAATAATAATAATAATAATAATAATAATAATAATAATAATAATAATAATAATAATAATAATAATAATAACATGCTTTTATTGACAATTAAGCTACATGTCAAACGGCAGAGTTCAGAAATATTTCTGTTCTTCCACTCAACCGATCCTTAATATAACACAATTAAATGGTGGTAGTGACTATTTACAAACTCATGAAATAAATAAACAAAAGAGAAAGAAAAGAAAGAAAAATATGACAAAAAGAATAAGTAACCTAACTAATATTAACAAATAAAAATAAATACATGTTTATAACTATAATTAGCAGGAAAAAGTAAGAAGAATAAGAGAAAAGAGAAAAGAAAGAGAAAAAAGAAAAAAAACATTTGTAGGTAGGTACCCATATATTATGTCTACTACAAATAGCAGACATCCAGGCTACATACAAACTCCGTAGTCACAGAAAATCATAAGCTTCCCTCCAGAAGCAGCCCTTTCAACCTTCGTTTAAAAGCAACAGCTGATAGTAACTTGTAACAATCGGGAACCTTGTTATAAAGATTCGCTATATTATAAGAGAAAGATCTTTTGAACAGCTCGGTTCCATGCTGTGGAATTGTCAGTGTTCCCTTACTTCGGATGTTGAGACTGTGGATGTCGGTCCTAAATTTAATTTTATCATAAAGATATTGGGGGTCCGATCTTGCATTACCTTGTGATAAAGACACATACAATGAAGAGTCCTCCGCTTTTGGAGTATTTAAAGCTACTAGAGATATGCTGAGACTTGCGCAATCCGCACGCCAACCTCACACAGGAATTCTGAACGCGCTGCAGCCTAGTTGAATCTACCACTCTCAAGCATGCATCGTACAACACATCACCATAATTTAAGTGAGATAAGACTAGTGCCTCGCACAAAGTCAGTCTAACAGCCCTGCTAAGATACTCCCTGTACCCATACAGCAATTTTAAGTTAGCATAAGCTCGGCGTGTAACCATACTGACGTGATGGGAAAATCTTAGTTCACTATTTGTTCTTATCCCCAATATGTCAACACATTCTTCCGGTTCTAATTCTACGCCACGGAATCCAAGTTTATAAAAATGTTTATGATGTTTAACTGTAGCTTTGTGTCCAAAAAGAATTTACTTTGATTTAGAGGGATTTACCGTAAGACTGTATTGGTTTGAAAAGTCATTTAATCTGTCTAAGTCCCTGTTAATGATATCACAGGATTCCGAATTTGCTGAAGGCTCAAACGAATAATATATCAGTGTAATATCTGCGTAAAAGTGATACTGACAATCACGAATAACACAGACCCTAGTATGGAGCCTTGAGGGACACCAGATGTGACAGAAAGAAAGTCTGAAGTCTGATCACCCAGCCTTACCCGCTGCATTCTTCCAGATAGGTAATTATCTAACATTGAAGCAGCGGCGACCCCAAACCCAGAGTTCTTCAACAAAGTCACCAGAAGCCGATGATTAACCCTATCAAACGCCTTGGAAAAATCAATCGCCACCATGAGTGTCAGCCTATTGCTATCAGCAGAAATCAAAATGTCGTCCAGTTCGAGTTGGCTCGCCAATGATTTGGATCAAACCAAAGCTGTCGAGGAGGCCAAGAAGATTCTGAGCAGCACCGCTTTCAATCTCCAGACAATCTATGTTGAAATCACCACAGATATATAAATAGTCAAATTGGGGTGAAACGGCGCTCAGAATGTCTTCAAATTCCTTTAGGAACGCCTCACACCTCAAAGATGGGGGTCCGTATATAAGCGCTAAGGCGTAGTTAAACTTTCCAACAGTTGTACTCAACCACAGCTGCTCAGAAAATTCGCACTCAATATCAGGAATAATTGTGGATTTAAATTTGCGACTTGTGTACCAAGCCACACCACCACCCCGCCCAGTACGGTCCTTGCGAAATACATTTGTAATAGGGAAGCCTAACATCCCAATCCACAATACTGTCATTTAACCAAGTTTCAGTGACACCCACAAAGTCATAATTATGAAGTTTGACAAAGTCACCAAAGGGCAAATAATTTCGAGTTAACGATCTGACATTAACGTGACCAAAGCTGATAAACTGTTTCATTCATCATTCATCAAAAACATACAACTGATCAGCCACTGCGAGGTAGTTAGTGCATATTTAATGTATTTTGCCCAAATTGCATATTTCCATATATTTTGCATTATTTGCATATTTTACAATTTTTAGGGGTTTCCGTATATAACAAAAGCCATATACTTGTTTCAATTTAAGCAACTGCTAAGGTAAATTTATAGGCCATTCAAATGTAGCTGGCAAAAAGAAGATTCCAAATTCCTGGTATTGCATAGTTCGAGCGCTTCACTCAGATATAAGACAGTGCGCTAGACAGTGTTGCTACCTCTGTGTTCTTAGAATCTACCGCCTCCAAGCTTTGTAGATGCTATATATAAATGAAACTAGTAGCTAATAGGTGAGAGTATAAAAACAAATTCTTGAAAGAATTGTCGGTAATGGCGCTCTTTTCTTTGTACTTTACATCAACGTGAAATAAATAGCAAAATGCAATTTTTAGGTATTGTATAAATCTACAATTCGTAAGACCTAGGATTTTACGCTCGCGTATCATAAAAACTGTGTCTGGAATTCCCAATAATAACTGCAGAATGTATTAAAAGGACTGACCGCCAGGTAATTTTATTCGTATCTTAAGTCCCGTAAGAAGACATGAAAGGGGATTAGGGCTGATTTATTTACATGCCAGTAGTGTCCAGAATTGACATAATTTGTTTCTCTTATCCAGTTTGCTTGTGCTGCTTGCGCTTAGTTGCACGCACAGTGAATTTACCTCATCTTTAGACAGTGTTAGTGTAGGGTTGTTTTTATTATTTTATACTGTAAAAAATGTGCTGCAAATTGCCAGCTGAATACGGCCACACTCAGGGCTTTCCGTAGATATCGGCAACGTTTTTTTTTTGTAAACTACGTAAGAAAGTGGTAAGTTACTTGTTATTTTAAGCATCTGATCTGTTTTCTTTGTTTCTCTAACCTTCGCCATTAATCAGCCCAGTATCTATTTGCTAAATTTTCCGACACATGATTTTTATAATCGAAACTTATAAAATTAAATTGAAATAAAAAAATTACTGAAATACAAATTAAAAATATACTTCTTTATTTTTATTACTTAATTCACGGATATTGCATAAACACAATATTAAATTTCTACTTATTCGAAAAAAAATGTTGATGCCTGTAGTAATATTGATTTGTTTTCGAACAGATTTCAAGCGCAAGGAAATATATCATAGACCAACACTGTAAGACACCTCTGCATCAAAAAAAATTGGAAAAACGAAAGTCAGATAATACATACCAGGCATCAATACGCGAATGTTGGGAAACCAAACAAAGAAAGCAGAAGAGGATACCTTTAAATTTTACTTATGCAAGGCAATAGTTGCTTCTAACATTCCACTGAATAAATTAAATAACACTGTCTTCGAGTCATTTTTGGAAAAATATTGTGAACAGTCTATACCAGATGAAAGTACTTTGAGAAAAAATATGGTTGAAAAATGCTATTTAGAAACTTTTTCAGAAGTAAAAAGTCTTATAAAAATAATGTTTGTTACCTTGTAGTAGATGAAACTCAACATGTTTGTGGTAGATATATTGCTAATTTAGTAATAGGCACCCTAACTGAAATTTCTTCATCTAGACCTTATTTAATTGCAGTCAAAGAATTAGAAAAAACAAATAATATTACTATACTAAGATTTATGCAAGAGGGTCTGTCAAACGTGTTTTTACCAAAAGCTGCACTAGGTGATAAAGTTTTATTACTGCTTACCGATGCTGCTTCATATATGGTCAAAGTTGGAATTCATTTATACATATTTTATCCCAACTTAATTCATTGTACGTGCCTTGCTCACGGGTTAAACAGGGTAGCAGAAGACATTAGACAGCAATTTCCTTTAGTCAATAAATTTATTAATAATATGAAAAAAGTGTTCGTCAAAGCTCTTTTAAAAGTTCAAAGATATAGAGAAGTTCTGCCTGGGGTACCATTATCTCCTAGACTTGTAATCACGCGATGGTGAACCTGGATCGAGGCTGCCTTATTTCATTTTGAACATTTTAGAGAAATAACGGAGGTAATGATTGAATTTGCAGATGAAGCAGGTGCGTCAGTGAAACAAGCAAAAATTATTTTAAAGGACTCCAAATTGAGCCAGCAATTATGTTTTATAAACAGTAATTATAAAATAGTTACAGAAACTATAAAAACATTTCAGCAGCAAAATGTTTTGCTAACTGAATCAGTTAAATTAATAGAACATTGCAAAGAAACTATTGATAAAGCAAATGGGCCTGTTGCAAAACAAATTACATTTTTTTTTTCATAAACACTCACAAAAAATGAGGGTTTTACCAAGTTAACGCAGATTGCAAAATCTCTGGATGGAGATTTTTCAGAGGATTTAAACAATGTAGACCCTACCATATTGTCAAGCTTAAAATATGCTCCAGTTACCTCAGTCGATGTAGAACGGAGTATTCCTTCGTATAAAAACTTACCAACTGAGAGAAGGAAATCCTTCAAAATAGATAATTTAGAGCGACACTTAATAATATCTGTTAATAGTAATAATTGCAATAATAATATTAATGAATAATCAATTAATAATATAATTAGGGTCCTATGTGGTATTGATTGTGAATAAAATTAATAGCTTAGATCTTTAAAAATTGTTTTATTGGTACACCATGATTATTTATGCATTGCATATATCGATGTTTTTGTGCATATTTTGTTCAGGTTGGTGCATATTTCTTCAAATTTCCTGCATATATATGAGCATAATTCACCTAAAAAGTTTGCATATCAATCCGAGCGCTGGTTATTACAACGGGGGTAAATATGTATATTGTGCTGTAGTCCACCTTAAAAAGTGATTATCTGGGTGGCCTTTTGGTAAATTTTTCTCAAATAAGCGCGAACTAGAAGATTTGGAACCCATTTCTGAAGCTAATTCCATTTTTGGTATGTCCATATATAAAAAATAATCTATTCTTGACAGTATTGTATTAGGAATATAATGGAAGAAGGATGTTTTTAAATATGGAAGAAAACAAAGATTCGATCAAATTTTAGAAGTGACAGTAGCAGCAGAAAGGTTTGGCGGTTTCTTATGAAATATTCAGAAATTTAAATTGTGTTTATTACAGGTAAAAGCGCAAATACATTATTTGTAAAACTGGTAAAAATATAGCACCTTGACATATAAGCGATTTTGATAAAATTTTGCATAACCACGTATTTTTGCGTAAATAACGAACTTGACAAAGAAAATTAAGGTATAGTATTTTACCAGATATTGTCCATTTTTCCGACGGAAACTTTCATCATTTTAATGATCGTGTTTTTCTCATTCTGACATTATATTCGTCGCTCATTATCACTCTAAACACATTACATCACCCAATTGTAACGTACCTGTTTAATATTTTCTATTTTTTGTCCATAATTTACTCAAAAATGTAGAAAAACTACAAAAAAATGCACTTTGGTGAAAATTGACATTTTTCGGCAAAAACTCGAGTAATATAACGCTTTAGGGCTTGCTTATTAGAAAACTTTCTATTTCATCAAACATGCGGTATACTGTACTGAAATCAAATTAGGGGTTGAAGGTGTGGGGGTGGAATAACGGTGACAGAAATTTCGATTTTTTTTTCTAAAACGGCGTAAAAAGTCTCAATTTTTTTTTCATTTTTTCTTCTCCAACAACACAGCACAAGGGCTCACAGCCTAACTACTATAGTACCGTGGGTGTCGACAAGAAGGAAAGAGACAACTTGTTAATTCTGGACTTGAATGTTTGGAGGTTCGGAGGAGAAGGAAAAACCTGTACCGGCAAGGAATTCCACAACTTTGAAGCCCTCGGGACAAAAGAGCGGGCATAACAAGATGTTCTATGTCTGGTGACCTCGACAGTAAAAGGGTGCATTCGCTCTGTTCACGTGGTAGATTTGTTGGGGGCAGCAGGTGGGGGAACTATGGAAGAAAGCTCTTCTGACCAGTTCCCGTGCAGATATCTATAAGAGAGAGAGAGAGAGATAGAGAGAGAGATAGAGAGAGAGAGGTCACCAACGGTCGGTGGGCAAGAGATGGCAGCTTTTGGGTGAAGATAAAGTCACTGGTGAGACGTATAGCTCTCTTTTGGATGGAGTCCAGGTTAGCGAGTGTAGAAGCGGCAGCGGCACCCCAGATGTGGGAGCAGTATTCGAGGTTTGGCCTTATTTGTGAAGTATATAAGGGATAGAGATTAGCTGGTGAAAACTATTTGCGAGCCCTGAAGAATAAACCTAATTTTTTAGCAGCCGCTTCTGTAATTGATGTGACATGTTGGTGCCAATTGAGATTTCGATCCACAGAAATGCCAACAAGTGAAAAGGACTCATTACTTTGAATAATTTGGTTATTCATTGTGATGGGTCTAGGGCTGGTGTATCTCTTATGAGATAGAAAGCAAGACTGAGATTTGGTGGAGCTGAATTGTACAAGATTTCTACTTCCCCAGTCTAATATTATTGGAGATACACAGAGACAGAACCCTCCATGAGCCTGCGATTCTCATCTAATTAGGCTAAAGAGACAGGCTTATAATATTGTATATTTGAGTGAAGGGTCCTGTCATCCGCGTAACTGTGAACTGGGTTGGATGCGCTAGAGAGAAGGTCATTGATGTGGAGAAAAAACAAAGTAAGGGCTAAAGCTGAACCTTGAGGGACTCCTGCATTAATTGGATACAGTTTAGAGGAATGGCCATCCACGACAAGAGAAAATCTCCGGTTGGAGAGGAAATTTGCTGTCCAGGTACAGAGTTTTGGTGGTAGGCTATAGGCCGGAAGTTTATTAAGCAACGCTGCGTACAAGACCTGGTCGAATGCCTTGGATATATCTAGAGCGCCAATCTGGGATTCACCGTGTAGTTCGATATACTTACTCCAAGAATGGTTGACAAAGGAAAGGGGGTCGGCAGTTGATCTGCGCTGACGGAATCCATACTGCCTATCGTAGATTAGACTGTGTTTTTCAAAAATTTTAGTAATTCGGTGTTTATATACTTTTCCATCACTTTAGAGACGACTAAAAGGAAGGAAATAGGCCTGTAGTTGCTAGTAAATGCTTTGGATCCTTTCTTGGGGACGGGTTGTACTCGAGTAGTTTTCCAGGTACTAGGGAATATGCCTCTATTGTAAGATTTCCGAAACAGGAGCAAGTTCTGGTGCGTATTTTTTGAGAACAATTGCTGCGATCTCGTCAAGGCCAGAGGCTTTCCTGGTATTAAGAGAACAGAGCATCTTTCGTACCTTTTTAGTTTTGAAAATGATATCCGTCATTTTATGCGCGACTTTGGGTTTTGTTGGTGGCTGAACATTTGGAGGTGGGTTGAGAGAAGAATTGCCGGCGAACAACGAGGCAAAAAGTTCAGCTTTGCCCAGGGCGCTCGTAACAATTTCATCCCCTGAAACAAGAGGTGAAGACGTGCTCTTGCAGAAATTCTTCCCAATAGACTTAGCAAGAGTCCAGAAGAGTTTGCTGCCCCTACTTCCTATTTAAAAGTTTGGGGGCTGCACTCGAAGGGGGTTGAATGTAGGTGTGAAGTTTTTACTTTGCAGGATTACGCTTTTCAATCTTAAATTGAAGTGTTTCGGGATTTTATATAAATATGCAGAATAATTGAGAAACGAAATTTATTCTATTCGGCTATTCCACACCCTATACCTTGTTTTATTGCACGTATAGGTAAGTCTATTTAGGCTAGATTAGTGTATACTTTTTATTGAATTTTTATTTAAAAAAATTCACTAATAGAGAGGTATCGATGGTGAGACTTTGCAAAAATGTGTTCAAATGAGCGCGAACCAGGACCCCTAGAACCCATATCTGCGGTCAGTTTCAATTTTTATATGTTTATAATATATATATATATATATATATATATATATATATATATATATATATATATATATATATATATATATATATATATATATATATATATATATATATATATATATATATATATATATTTATCCATCTGATAAATTAAAAAATAATTCACCGATTTCGATGAAACTTGGTAAGTGCCTTTCTTTTATTAATGGCATGGATGAGTTCGTTAGCCAGAAAAATCGGACAGGGTTTTCCGGGAAAATTTTGAGTTTTCTTTCGAAAAAAAATTCTTCTCTGAAAATAACAAAGCTGTTTTAATGAAATTTATTATATATGTTGCCTTGGGAGAGACCTTATCACGTATTAAAATTCAACTATCTAAGTTTATAAAAAATTGAGTTATTCAAATTTTAAACTTTCTTTTGAAAAAATTTTTTTTTCTCTGAAAATTACAAAGTTATTTTAATAAAATTTGGTGAATATCTTTCCCTAGGAAAGACCTTACTGGGTGCCAAAACTAAACTTTCTAGGTTTATAGAGAATTGAGTTATTTGAATTTGAAACATTTAATAAAAATTCACTACCATAACGCACTTGCTGCGTCCCGAACTTTTCATATCTTTTGTACTGGTTTAGAAATTATTATTGATTAATAGCAGCCATATGTAGCAACCCTTCTCTTACAAAAAACACTGAAAAATTACAAAACTTGTCTGGCGCATAGTAGTAATAGAAATAATTAAAAATATGACATTTAATGTATTTTCTAATTAAAAAGGCGTCTTAGGTTATTTACCGCGTTATTAAAATCACTAGACGGTTTTATTTGTGTCAAATATGCAAATTTGGTGCTACGGGAAACCACGTGAAATATTAACCAGGTCAATAAAATAAGTAATATATGTCGATCAGATGAGTTAGGACGTTACCTGAAAAGACCAACTGCCCTCTCTTTTATTGTGGTACCGCACCACTTGAAGAAACGATTAATTTTATAGCTTATCTGGAGAGACGGATTCACGCTGATGGGACTCAAAATTGCAGTGGCGTATCACTTAGCTGTTATCTCAGCGGGCTTTAGTTGTAGTTGTACAGGGCTTAATACAGGGTTAAATATGACATGCGTCAGTTCCAGTTGCTGTAGAATTTATTATTTTTGCTTCAATATAAGAGAAAATGTTCGGGACGCAGCAAGTGCATTATAGTAGGGAATTTTCATAAGAATTGTACACTATTAGTAAGGTATATTATTAAAACTAATTCGTTAAATTTAAGTGGACCCGAGAGACCGGTTTTAGAGGACACAGTTGGCGATTATTTAAATAAGTTTCTTTTTCTATGGAGCTAGAAAATTATAGTATGGTAGATATATATGTAAGTACTGCAAGTCTCTAGAAAAAATTAATTATTTACAAAGGGAATGTACTTGCCAAATCATAAATATGGCAGGAATTTTTCTTTTTAATTGCTTGGATGGTTTTGTTTTAGTCAACCCAATCGAACTAGTTTTTGCAAAGAAAATAACAAAAAAATGTTCTTTAAAACCAACTTGTGTTTACCGGTGAAGCTCATTATGTTATTTTTCTTTAATTTAGTACCCAGGCTGCATTTACATAGGTGTTACTATGGTTCAAGATTGTAGATTATAGCTTAATAGGAAACTGAGTTATGGGATTTTAACTATTTTTACAAAAACTCTCTACCATAATATGTTTGCTGCACCCAGACATTTTTCAATACTTATTTACTGTTGCTGTATCCACACTTTTTAAAAATGATTAAATATTGTAGCTCTCTATGCAAGACTGACAAACAAGGCAACCTGAATTTCATTTTTTGAAAGATATTTTAAACAAATGAAATGGGGTAACAATTTAAACATAAATAGAAAATCTTCGTTCAATGCTTTGTCGCAGTGGTTCCCCTTCCCCTTTTGGACGCATACAACCTCCCTCAATGCATAAACAAGAACAATGTAAACAAACAAAATTTCTTGGGAACAACCCGCGAGAAAGTTTCGGGACCTGCGGTAAATATAAGGGTTCTGGGCGGGATAAACAGAATTTTAAGGAGGTACAGCTGCAAAATGGGATAAAGGAAGCTTATAGAGGTCCAACTAGGCTGATTTTCTCGCACTTTTCGCTCACATTTAGTTTTTATCTTCTTCTCCGCCCAACACCCCTATTCACTTATGGTCCCGCAACTTTCTTGGGGCTGTTTGCAAGAAATATTTCTTGTGGTTTGTGCATCCAGAAGGAGATTTAAGCATGTTTCGAATTTTTTGTCTGAAAAGCCCCCGTGTGCTAATCTGCAAATTTACCGAAATTTTTATTTTATTTTATTTACAAAACGAATGTACCTACCAAATTATAAACGTGGCAGGTATTTTTCCTTATTAGTCGCTTTCATGATCCTTTTTAGTCCACTCAATCGAAACAGTTTCTGCAAACCAAATAACAAAAATGGTTTTCTAAAACAAATTTATCGTTGCTTGTGAAGCTCATTGTGTTATTTTTTAAATTCAGTACCCACGCTGGTTTTAAATAGCTTTTAGTATGTATCAAAACTGAAGATTCTAGTTTAATGTGAAATTGAATTATCACCATTTAGAATATGTTTACGAATATTCGCTACCATAACGCACGTGCTGCACCTAAACCTTTTTCAACATTTATTTACTACCGCTTTATCCATACTTTTTGAAAATTAAATAAATAGATAAAAAACAATTAAAATTTTGAAATTAAAATTTTAATAATTTACACATCTGTTTATTGGTATAATTTCAACTTCTGCATGATATTATGTAGTTTCATTTACCTCAAATTTTCTATATACGCCATGAAGAGTAAAGATTCTAAGATAATAGCTGAATATTAGTATTTGTTTATGACGTGTGTAAACAAAGAAGAAGAAGAAAATCACAAATTACCCCCCTTCCCCCCCTACTGTCAGATTGCAAAATAACAAATGGCAATGACAAATAGCTAACTGTCGTTGTCAGAATTAACTATGAGAGGGCGATTGGTTTTAAATACCTTGAAGAATGGGAAGCTTAATATTTATACACAATAAAACGTTGTTCTAGATCGCCTTTAAACAAATTCAATAACCTTCATTAAATTTTTTATTTATTACTATATATTTTCCTGATATCTTCAAGTTCAGATGACAGTTTTGGCAAATGGCAACCCCGCTGATTGTTTATTGTGGCATATTTTTCTAACCTGTTTGTTTAAAATTTAATTTGTGTGTGTTTTGTTTTTTAACGTCGGCCTATTTTCGCGACTATGGCCCATCACCGACGCCAGGTAGCAGTTTCACCTCACTATCCTGGAAATTTTGCCGAACCCCTGCCTTTCTGTAAGGATGGTAGGGATCTTTAACGTGCCCAACATCGCATGGACACGGGACCGACGGCTCTACGCCCTCTCCGAAGGGCGGAACGTGCAGACATTCAACTTGCTCAAATACAATGCCAGAACCTCGGTTGATGTGAATGTTACAGTATGTACTGGAAAAGTGAAAGGAGTACCCTGGAATCGAACCCAGTACCCTTCGGTTCAGAGGCACACGTTCTTACCCTGAACTACGAGGCTCTTAAGTTTAATTTGGAGCATTTGTTTGCAATAGCAGTGTAACCCTGATATATCTGTCTGACCTTGTCTAACATTATAGGCACCTATTCAGAGGTAATTTCAGGTAATATCGTAAATTATTTATTTTTTATTTGGTTATAAGTCAGAATTTACTGAACCGATTAAGTTCTAATTTGGTAAACTTTTCAACTGATCTTGGATTTGGTTTCTAGGGGCCCTAATTCTCGCTTATTTGAAGAAAATTTTCAAAAATCTTACCACTGATACGTCTCTGTTAGCGAATTTTCTTAAAGAAAATTCACTAAAAATATAAATTTTAGTTTTAAAACATCAGGGGAGAATCACCAAATAGGAACGAATAACCAAATTATTTTTCCTAGGACAACTAGCCCTTTCTTAATGTGCACGAAGTGTGATATATTGCTTTACATACAACACACTTTTCAATTCTATTTGTTGCGTTTTTACTACAATATTTGCAACAATTAGTGAATTTTCGTAGAAAAAATTCACTAATGGGGAGATCCCGACTTTTGAATTTTGAAAAAATTTTGAGTTTTCATTCGAAACAATTTTTTATCTCAAAAAATAATGAGCCGATTTTGATAAAATTTGGCACGTGCCTTCCTTTTGTAAATGGCTCGAACAGGTTCGTTAATCAGAAAAATCGGACGAGGTTTTCCGGGAAAGTTTTGAGTTTTCATTAGAAAAATTATTTTTTTTCAAAAAAGAATGGGCCGATTTTGGCAAAATTTTGGATATACCTTCCTTGGCTTGGACAAGTTCGTTAATCAGAAAAATCGGATGAGGCTTTCCGGGAAGATTTTGAGTTTTCATTATAAAACATTTTTTATCTCAAAAAACAAAAAAACTGTGATAACTAAATTTGGTAGGTATGTTTACGATATAAAAAGTGAGCCATGTACGAAAATTTAGATTTCTGTGTCACAAGAAATTCGATTCATCACTGATTTCATGATCGCATGAACAGTCATTGCCAACCATCTTGAATCAACGCAGAACAATTAAAGTTGAAGTTAAAAGCAGCAGTGTTAAGGTTAGTAATAGTATTTGTGAAATAATTTTTACAGTTAAGCAAAATGTAATGCTAAAATATGTACGAAGTAAAAACTACAGTCTATGTCAAAATTTGCGGTGTCACTGGGAATATTTTCGTAGTACTTAAATTCCCTTTAAAATTAGGTTGATGCACTACACAAGTCATAAGACGTTTGTAGAAACGTACTGTATAATTTTATTCAATAGAACCTGATAATAATAATGATGATAATAATAATGATGATGATGATAATAATAATAATAATAATAATAATAATAATAATAATAATAATAATAATAATAATAATAATAATAATAATAATAATAATAATAATAATAATAACAATAATAATAATAAAACTCCACCATCGCTGGTACCAAGCCCGGGTGAGAAAGGAGGAGGGGGTGAAGTAACAACCACGTTAAAAAAACAGGGTCTGTCTGGCGCGGACGGTAGCACCCTGTAAGGGCCCCTACCTGAGGTCACAGGTCTGTCTGGCTGATGGGTGTACTGATTCCAGCAGTATGTCATGCAAGAAATTACAGCCCAAAATCAACAACAGGGGAGCCTAGTAAGACCAAGACTCCACCCACTGAGGATGCTGCGCAGGAAAATCAGCCAGCGCTCACCCAGATGGGATTACCAAGACGGTGCATGAAATGGACTATGGATATGAATAAAACAATTATGCGCATTTACTACAGAGTAACACAACTCGGACAACCGACGACCGGATATAAGCAACAACTTCACACCGAATTTCTCAGAATGTACCCACACATACAGGTAACTCAACAGATAGTAGCGGACCAGTATCGTATCATATTCAGGAATAACCTCATTCCACAAACGAGACTGAAAACCATCAGACAGGAAGTTGAAGATGAAATTACTAACATAGCGGTTACGGAAAATAACGAGATCCTGTTTGGTGGTAGTAATCTGCAACCTGTACATACTGAGAAAGAAGAACACATAGAGGGCACGCAAGAAAATGAGTAACTCATCGACAAATTGTCCACAGAAATTAATCGTGCAGTCGCGAAGTATGAAGGAACAAATCCTCTTACTAGACCACCATAACCTAGGCTAAGATCATCTAGAAAGCTGGAAATTATATTGGAAATTTTACACATAATAATTTTACCATCGCACCTTCTAGAGATTAACCCATTAGAGCACATGGATACACTGATTTACTGTGCAGAAACTGCAGCAATTAAAACTTTAGGCATAAGATTTTTGATCGCAAGTCTAATCAGAGTGACTCGCGTCAAAGAGTGCCCCCGTAGGAAAAAGGGTTGATAAATACAGGGGAAACACTTCGAAAAGAAATTGGACAACTGACGCAAAACATTGGGGGAGTACAGACAAGGAAATTGCAGAAACGAGTAGAGGAAATAATAGGCCGAGTTCGACGACACTCGGCACAAGACCAAGTCAACCACACTGCACAAGAATATTTGGACATCTTGAAACCGAAGCTTCCTGTATATGCAGAACGGTTGAGGAGATATAAAGCGAGAAACAATAGGAAGTGTGACAATACAATGTTTGAACGCTCTGAAAGGACTTTCTACCGTCAGCTTAATTCAGCTAAAAGTGCAGCCACCGATACTCTTCCAAATAAGGAACAAATTGAGGAGTTCTGGCAAAGCCAACTAGCCACAACAGCCTCCTGTAACATTGGCGCCAGCTGGGTAAACGAAGAACACCGAGCTTGTCAGAGTAATGACCAAATGCATTATGAGCCGTTTACCACAGATGAAGTCTCCGAGGTTATGAAAGAGCCCCATAATTGGAAGGCACCCGGGCCTGATGGCGTCCAAAACTTTTGGCTGAAGAAATTTACGTGTACACATCATCTATTGGCGGTGTTAATAATTGATATTATACTTGACCCAAAGAAGATGCTATTGTTTTTCACACAATGAGACACGTATCCTGTCAAAGGACCAGCATTGTTCTGCAGACCACGGCAGATACCGACCAATAACTTGTCTTTCGACCCTATATAAGTTGATCACATCCTGCCTTGAGAAACGTATATATGCGCAATGCGAACGAAACAACATAATTGCGAGCCAGCAAAAAGGGTGTGCCAAAGGATCTATGAGATGCAAAGAACAGCTAATAATTGATTCGGTTGTGTGCAATCAAGCTTACAATGGACGAGGAAATATCTTTGCTGCCTACATGGTATACAAAAAGGCATTTGATTCAGTTCCACACGAATAGCTGATAAGTGTGCTGAAGATCTATAAGATCGATGCTTACATCCTGAGGTTCCTTGAACACACAATGGCTACCTGGAGAACAAAGATTCAGTTACAGGTACAAACGGGTGATACCATCATAATCAGCACGATACCAATTAGAAAAGACATATTTTAGGGCGACTCGCTAAGCCCATTGTGGTTCTGCCTCGCATTGAATTCACTAACAAACCGCCTAAACTCCACCAGACATGGCTTCAGTATAAAAAGCAATGGCAGTCAGCAAATAAGGCGAAATCATCTGCTGTATATGGATGATATTAAGCTGATGGCCTCCACAAAGAACCAACTGGAACAAATCCTAAAAATCGTAGAACGGTTTTGCAGAGATATTGAGATGCAGTTTGAGCTTGACAAATGCCGCACGTTATGTGTAGTCAGAGGAAAATACAACCAGGTGTATATGAAATGCAGAACGGCTAGAAAATGATGGAGTGTAATAAATACTTGGGAATACAGCAAGCGAGGAAAATAAACCACTCGGTAATGAAGAACGATCTGACAAATGAGTTTACGAAACGAGTGTGATCACATCTTAATAGCAAGAACCTGACTAAAGCTCTGAATACATATGCATGTTCTGCACTTAGTACTCATTTGGGAAAGTTGGGAACACTCTTAACAAAATCCAAAAAGCATCACCCCTGTAGTGCTATCGAGCAAATAACCCTACCTAGACACCAATATGGAAGAGGAGTGTTGGATATTGGTAAACAGTTGGACCAGCAGATAGTGAACCTGCGTACATATTTCCATCAGCAGGCGTTTACTTCTGAACTACACCGTGCCATATGCGAGGCAGATGATTCAGCACCGCTACAATTAAAATAAAGTGAGATACAAAATCACCATCGGACTGATCAGGACAAGCTGCAATCTTGGATGTAGAAGACTCTCCATGGGCGACATCTGAATGAGACCTCCCAAGAACATGACGACAAACTGGCGTCCAACTACTGGTTGGTGTCCGGACAGATGTTTCCAGAGACAGAAGGGTTTTTGCTGGCCATACAAGATCAGGTCATCCCAACAAGAAACTACCTGAATTATATAGTTGGAGATAATTTGTCCAAGATGACAAATGTAGATTTGGGTGTCAGTCATTAGAGAATATCCAGCACGTGACCGGAGGATGTCAAGCGTTTGCTGCAGCAGAGTATAAAGAAAGCCACGAGGCAGTTGCTAAAATTCTTCATCAAAAACTGGCTCTTAAACTGGGACTTCTTAGTAAGGTGCCCTACTATAGATACCGATGAGCGTGTCCTAGAGAACTCAGAATACAGGTTGTACTGAGATCGGACCGTGCTCACAGATCAACGAGTTGCCCACAATAGGCCAGATAAAATAATAATGGAGAAATCCTGAAACCAAGTGAGGCTGATTGATGTGGCCATCTCGAATACTAATAATCAAGAGATAAAGTACAACGAGAAGATCATTAAGTACAGAGACCAAGAAATACAAATGAAGAGACAGTGGAGGGCAGATAGTGTCCGAGTGATTCCAATAGTCATGTCGTCAACTGGTGTGGTTCCTAACAAATTTCTAGAGAACATTAAGGGACTGGATCTTGGAGAGCATCTTTATAAAATTATGCAGAAGGCGGTAATACTTGCAACTGCCCCAACCGTGCGGAGATTCCTGGGAAATGAGGATGTGTCTCGTTGTCGTTCAGGGCCCGATAACTTGGAAATGGCTCCATTAAAACTGAGTCCCTTTGTCATCTCAGATACCTGGGATAAGTGAATGTTCCCCTTCGATGGAGTGTGAAAGCCCTTTAGGCTAAAGCCGAATATTAATAATAATTTAACCCATCATTAGCGCCTAAAAATATATTGATAATATTTTTTTTAAATATATTTTCAAATAACATGATATACTAAGAGTTTATAAACAACAGTCTGGACACAGCAGATGCGTTATGGTAGTGAATTTTCATAAAAATATTGAGGCTAATGAGGAGATCGCGACGAAAAAATTTCTACAAATGAGTGCTACTTAGGGCCTATGGAACCCAAATCCGAGGTCATTTTCAGACTTTATATGTTTATATATATATATATATATATATATATATATATATATATATATATATATATATATATATATATATATATATATATATATATATATATATCTGTGTGTGTGTCACACCGATAATTCAAAAAATAATACGTTGATGACGAATGAATTTACCTATATACCTTCCTTTTGCAAGTGGCTTGGATAAGTTCGGTAGGCAGGAAAATCTGCTCACTTCAAATATATTAAACATTGCTTTGTTTTATTTAGATAGTCGGATTCCCCTGTCCGTGCTAGTTCTAAGCTGACCTTTAATGTATTTAATTTCGACCACGTAATTATAATGCATCTTTGTAAGAAAACAAATTCGGGACGCAGCAAGTGCGTTATGATAGCCAATTTTCATTAAATGCTTCAAATTTGACTAGCTTAATTTGCTATTAACCTATAAGGTTGACCAAGAAACGAGTTTTTTCGGGAACACTTTAAGTTTACTTGCGCAAATTTTTGTATATTTCCAACCAATAAAGTCATTTTGACGAAAGATGACACATTGTTTTTACTATAAGGGTTATACTAGTAACCAAATTTGATACCTGGTTTCTTAAAAAAACACATATTTGCTGCTAAAAGCATTCTTACGAAAATTCACTACAATAACGCACTTGCTGCGTCCAGAATTTTTTTTAAATGTCCTGTAAGAACGAATTGTTTCTGTTGGGTGCTTAAATAAATAAAAAAAGAAATGAAATAAGTTTTGCTTTTACGGTACCTATTTTTCCTCAGCTTCTACAGCACTGATGTAACATCATCGAAATCGTCTGGTCTAACTGCCGAATAAGTTGTTAAATAGATATCGGCATTTTTACTGTTTCCGAAACAAATGCCTGCTTAACTGCCAGTTTCCTTTGCTCGATGATCTAGACTCGATTTTAATCATGAACTAGACATAGAGGGCCATGAGATCAGAACGAGCTAAAGAGGCGGCCCCACACACACACACACTAACGTTTAATGTTATTGTATACCCAAATCATAAAAATTGCCTTTGCCAGCATTATTAACTGGTTTTTAATTTATATTTCAACCGACTTTATATGATGTTATATTCCCTTTGACTGTTTGACGGTGTGTTGCCGATTATTTGTCGGGTTATTCGGACTACGAAAGGGGTCACACAGGTGTTGATCGTTTCTGTTTTGTGTGATCATTATCATCTTTCATCATAACCGTTATTAATGATTCTGGGACAGCTAATTAATTTAACTTTGCCCATTTATCGTTTATATTAATTCCATTGACAATTACGAAAAGTCATAACGCCGCAAGTCAGTTATGGAACCAAAATGTCATAACAATTTGGTGTTGCCTAAAAATAGAGTTATTTGGCTAATAAATTTATTGACTTAATAAAAAATAAATAATTCTAGATGCAGCAGTTTTTTTTTAGTGAATTTTCGTAAAAAAATTCACTATGGGGGAGATCCCGACTTTTGAATTTGGTGTGTATCACACCGATAACTCAAAAAATAATTAGCCGATTTTGATAAAATTTGACACGTACCTTCCTTTTATAAATGGCTTGGACAAGTTCGTTATCCAGGAAAATCGGACGAGGTTTTCCGGGAAAATTTAGAGTTTTAATTGGAAAAAAAAATTTATTACAAAAAATAAAAAAGCTATATTAACCAAATTTGGTAGGTAGGTTTACGATATAAAAAGTAAACTATACACAAAAACTTAGATTTCTACGTTACAAGAAAAAAAAGTTATAAATAAATATTTTCTGCCAGATCATTTCTATGAAAATTCACTACCATAACGCACTTGCTGCGTCCAGGCTTTTTTTTAAATTATTTATTTCAAAAACACACCACGGGGGCTCACCTTTCATTTCATTTATTTTAGTTAAGTTCCCTAAGTGTATCTCTACAATATCATACAAAAATAGGTACACAATTAAATGCCAAGTAAACAAATACATCTTGCCCATTGTCTTGATTATCTCCGTTTAATTCTACAAATAAATAGGTTAATTTGGTGTTGCAAAATAAATAGGTTAATTTGGTGTTGCACATCTGACGCCTGACACCTGGCGTGGATATTGGTTACTAATGAACGATTCTCTCCGCTAGGGTGTTGCCAACCCCGAGCGTTTGAAGTTGTCCGCATTCTTTCTGAGGCAAAAAACTCGTTTAATAACCACATCAAAAACAAAGTCCTCTTAAGCTCCAACGGCAGCAAACCCTTCTGGACTCTTGCTAAATCTATTGGGGATAATTTCTGCAAGAGCATGCTCCCACCTCTTGTCTCAGGGGATGAAATTGTTTTTACCGCCCTGGGCAGGGCTTAACTTTTTGTCTCGTTCTTCGCCGCCAATTCTACTCTCAACCCACCTCCACATGTTCAACCACCAACAGTCCCCAATGTCGCGCCTAAAATGGCGGATATCATTTTCAAAACTAAAAAGGTAATAAATATGCTCTCTTCTCTTAATACCAGGTAAGCCTCTGGCCATGACGAGATCCCAGCAATTGTTCTCAAAAAATACGCACCAGAACTTGCTCCTGTCCTGACTCGTCTGTTTCAGACGTCTTATAACAGAGGCATATTCCCTAGTAACTGGAAAACTGCTCGAGTACAACCCATCCCCAACATAGGATCCAAAGCGCTTCCTAGCAACAACAGGCCTATTTCTCTCCTTTCAGTCGTCTCTAAATTGATGGAAAAGTATACAAACACCGAATTACTAAAATCTCTTGAAAAACACAGTCTAACCCACGATAGGCAGTATGGATTCCGTCAGCGCAGATCAACTGCCGATCTCCTTTCCTTTGTCACCCATCCTTGGAACAAGTCTATGGAACTACACGGTGAATCTCAGATTGTCGCTTTAGACATATCCAAAGCATTCGACCAGGTCTGGCACGCAGCGCTGCTTAATAAACTTCCACTAAAACTACCACTAAAAACTACCACTAAAACTCTGTACCTGGACAGAAAATTCCCTCTCCAACCGAAGTATTTCTGTTGTCGTGGATTGCCATTCTTCTAAACTGTATCCAGTTAACGCAGGAGTTTCTCTAGGTTCAGCTTTAGACCCTACTTTGTTTCTTATCCACATGAATGACCTCCTCTCTAGCACATACAACCCTGTTCACAGTTACGCGGACGCCAGCACCCTCCAATCAAATATACAATATTCTAAGATTGTCTCTTTAGCCCAATTAGATGAGGATCGCAGACTCATGGAGGGTTCTGTCTCCGTGGATCTCCAAAAATATTAGAATGAGAAAGTAGAAATCTTGTACAATGCAACCCCACCAAATCTCAGTCTTGCTATCTTTTTCATAAGAGATACACCAGCCCTAGACCCATCACAATGAACAACCAAGTTATTCAAAGTAATGAGTACTTTTCACGTGTTGGCATTTCTGTGGATCGAAATCTCAATTGGCACCAACATGTCACATCAATTGCAGAAGCGGCTGCTAAAAAATTAGGTTTCCTCGTCCGGGCTAGCAATTACTTTTCACCAGCTAATCTCTATACCTTATATACTTCACAAATAAGGCCAAACCTTAAATACTGCTGGGTTGTCGCTGCCGCTTCTACACTCGCTATCCTACACTCCATTCAGAAGAGAGCTATATGTCTCATACGTCACCCAAAGGCTGCCATCCCTTGCCCACCGACGTGCCGTTGATGACCTCTCTCTTTCTTTTATAGATATCTGCACGGGCACTGCTCAGAGGAGCTTTCTTCCATAGTTCCTCCACCTGCTGCCCCCCAACAGATCTACCAGGGGAACAGAGTGAACGCACCCTTTTACTGTCCAGGTCACCAGACATAGAACATCTTGTTATGCCCGCTCTTTTGTCCCGAGGACTTCCAAGCTGTGGAATTCCTTGCCGGCACATGTTTTTCCTTCTCCTCCGAACCTCCAAACCTTCAAGTCCAGAATTGACATGTTGCCTCTTTCCTCCTTGTCGACACCCACGGTACGATAGTATTTAGGCTGTAAGCCCTCGTGGTGTGTTGAAATAAATAAATGTTTCAAATTTAATTCACTTTTGTGTCAAGCTAGGAACTTCAATTTTCGCTCTATCCGGGCAATATGTCTAGCAAATTCCATTCAAATATCTTTGTTATTTTTTGAGATACAAATTTTCTTTATTTTAAGAACTTGTTCCATTGGTCTGGCTAACGAACTGATCCAAGCTATTGACAAAAGTAAGTTTTTTTTTGCAAAATCGGTTAATGCAAAGTCTCAACATCGATGTCGCTCTTTTTTTGCGGTTTTTTGTAACATAAATTCGCTATTGGATAAATCAGATCATGTATTGTTATTTTTATCACCTAGTTTGAAATGTGCTTAACACAGCCTTGCGGTTAACTCTAGAGTACAGCACGCCTTGAAGAAGGCAATTAAAAATCACTCGATAATATAATAACAGAGTGTAACATTTCATCGAAGGTTTTTCGTTACCCAGGATGCTAGTTACCTTGCAAAGCGTTTAGTCTTCAGGGGTAATTACTAACATAAAAATAAATAGTTGTACCTCTGTGCTAGATTCTGTAATCATTAGACAGCTGAAAGCTTGACATTGCAAATAACAACCATCGTCTGGACGTCTCCATAATTCAGACGTTTCATGTGTCAGCAGTAAATTGAACCTAATTGTGTTTTCTATATAGGTTCCCTGCGAAATTTGACGAAGTATAATTAATTGAGTTATATTGTCTCTTAGATAATGCCTATCTTCACCTTAACGAGGCGGTAGATCCTGGAAAATAGTCTTCTCTTATTAGAGAAAAATCGCCATTTTTTGCGTCAATGTAATTCGGAGAAAAAAGTCTGTTTTCTTCCACCAATGAGTGTGAGTAGAATGCGTCTGTTATGGCTTACTAATTATTGTTAATAACAAGCAATAAAGATTTCTCGAAGGACCATTAACTTGCGGTGGGTTTCAAGGAGTTCTAGAACTATACGACTTGATTTAGTTTGGTAATTTATTTACAACACTCACAGTGGTACACGTTACAAAATAACAGCTGGATGTTTTACATGAACTTGTGACAGCGTAAGCTCCTTTATGTAATTTACGCTGCACTTGGGGTATTTAAGGAAGGCGAGCCTTGATGTAACCGCTTAAGACGGTGTAAAAAAAAGAAATATATCAATTAACACCTACTGAACTCTATTGTGGCTGCGGCTGCTTCTTTCACTGCTATGTGAGTTATATAAAATTTCGGGATGCATCAAGTGCGTTATGGTAGCCAATTTTCATTAAATGCTTCAAATTTGTGTAGCTCAATTTTCTATCAACCTAGAACGTTGAGTTTTGGTGGAGTAAGGTATTTACGAGGGCAACATACCAACCAAACTTCATCAAAATAACTTGGTTATTTTTAGTGAATTTTCTTAAAAAAAATTCACTAATGAGGAGATCCCGACTTTTGAATTTTGAAAAAATTTATTCAAATGACCGCTAAATAGGCCCCCCACAACACATATCCGGGGTCAGTTTCAATTTTTATATGTTTATATATATATATATATATATATATATATATATATATATATATATATATATATATTTATATTTATATTTATATATATATATATATATATATATATATATATATATATATATATATATATATATATATATATATATATATATTTATTTATTTATATATATATGTATCACACCGATAACTCAAAAAAGTATAATCCGATTTTGATTAAATTTGGTGAGTACCTTCCTTTTACAAATGGCTTGGATAAGTTTGCTAGCCAGGAAAATCGGCCCAGGTTTTCCCGGAAAATTTTGAGTTTTCTTTGGAAAAAAATTGTAAAAAAATTATATCTCAAAAATTAACAAAGTAAGGGCAACCAAATTTGGTACGCGGGTTTATATCATTATACGTAAGCCACCTACCAAAATTTAGCTCTGTAGATCAAAAGACAAAAAAGTTATAGGCATTTAAATAAAAATTTATTGGGATTTTCCCCAAAATGTCAAAATTGCGATTTAAAACGTCAAAAATTGGCAACATTTAAGCAAAGAACTTGAATCTAGTACGGTCTATGGAAAGGAAATGTCTCAAGAAGAGTGTTTTACAAACCCAGAAGTCTTAGCTTCAACCGTCATTGTCCTTCATTTTACTAAAATATTTCCAAAAAATTAATTTAATATAGACCCTTTCTCTGATGTTTGGCAGTAGCCTAAGCTATAGAGTTTATCGTTTAATGGTATAACATTTTTGTCGAATTTTCGTAAAAAATCAATAAAGCTCAATATATCCGTTATTATACAAGATATGAAAAAAAAATATATATTAATTATAGGGTGTCTTGAGCTACATCTTAAAAAAATATTTCTACCATCATAGGGTGGCCCATAAGTCGTTGGTGATACAAATGTTCTTATTTTTTTAATCAAACACGCCTTATGTTATTGCATTTTTGCATTTTTCATCGAAATATAATGCATGTTTGTAAGAAAAGAAATTCTGGATGCAGCAAGTGCGTTATGGTAGCGAATTTTGATCAAATGCTTCATATTTGAATAGCCCAATTTGCTATTAACCTATAAGGTTGACCAAGAAACGAGTTTTTGTGGGAACACTTTAAGTTTACTTTTGGACATTTTTGTACATTTTCACACAATAAAGTTATTTTTATGAAACATGGCACATTGTTTTTACTATATATTTTTAATCAAACACGCCTTATGTTATTGCATTTTTGCATTTTCCATCGAAATATAATGCATGTTTGTAAGAAAAGAAATTCTGGATGCAGCAAGTGCGTTATGGTAGCGAATTTTGATCAAATGCTTCATATTTGAATAGCCCAATTTGCTATTAACCTATAAGGTTGACCAAGAAACGAGTTTTTGTGGGAACACTTTAAGTTAACTTTTGGAAATTTTGGTACATTTTCACACAATAAAGTTATTTTTATGAAACATGGCACATTGTTTTTACTATATAGGTTATACTGGTAACCAAAATTGATGCCTGCTTTCTTAAATAAAAAGAAAACCGACATATTTGCAATAAAAACATATTTAAGAAAATTCACTACCATAACGCACTTGCTGCGTCCCGAGTTTTTTTGATATACACATTCTTTTTCGGAAAAATTATTTTTTTGTAGAAAAACTGGTTTGATAGGGCTGTCTAACAACTATTAATGAAATAAAGATTCTTGCCGAGTTTCATTAAAATCGGTTAATAACATTTTGAGTTATCGTGTGGATACCTATATATATATATATATATATATATATATATATATATATATATATATATATATATATATATATATATATATATATATACAGGGTGTTCAAATAAGGACACGGACCGGCTATATCTCGAAAACCGTCACAGCTGCAGCTTTCAGAAAAAAATTAGCATAAGTAAAGTAGCCATGAGAAAATGTTGGAAATTATTTTCAGCTTCCTAAATCTGCCGCTAGGTGGCGAAAATGCCATGGCATACCTAAAATCATTAATTTCTCGAAAATCTTGACGCATAACATAAACTGGTTTTAGGTAATTTGTAATGAACGTTCACTTATCTACAACTACTGTTTAAAAAAAATTTTCCTTATAGACCAGTGGCGGAGGTAAGGGGCGAGGATTTTTTTTATAAACAAATGCCTATAACTTGATAACCAGTAGAGATAATTTCAAGATTTTTGGCTTGTTGGAAAGAGATCTCATAAGAAATTCCACGTATTAGTATTTTAAATTCACAGTCACACATGCACAAAATATAGAGGGCGTTAGAGTAGACGAGTCTAGTTTTATTAAATTTTATGAAAAATTTCAAATGGCAGCATAGTATTATAATATAACTATCGAAAAGTAGATGAAGTTAGAAAGAACTCAGTGAAAACCCAAAACGAATATGTTTTTCCGTTTCAGAGAAAACTCGAATTTTATGTATTTTGGTGCTTATTATGCCATTTCTCAAAATTAAATATGAATATAGCAAAATCTCTATAGAATATTTGTTTTCAGGCATCGTTATACAAATTAACATAGTTACCAATAACAATTAATCACTTTAATATGAAATATATTTATTACCTTATCATAAAACTAAGATACAAGAGGCAATAATCGAATTTAAGGTTATATTCGTAAATTAAGTGATTGTATTATGAAGACGAAACTATATGAATGTAAAACACCTAAAATTTAACTAACATCTGTACACCCTACGCACTAAAGCAAAATGCGATAAATATTATTTGATTATATCCCTGAAGGTATCTACTTTAAATTAGAATACCATGTCTGCCAAGTGAACACGGACACGGAATGAACTCAAACTTCATTACACTCGTTATACAAATTAACGTACTTACCAATAGCATCTATATCACTTTAAAATGAAATAAATTTATTACTTTATTAAAATTACAATACAGAAGTAATGGAGAAGTCATGAAAAAATTAATTAATACTATGAAAACGAAACACTTTTCATTAGGCGTTTAGAGAAAATGCTAAGTATTTATTTTGAAAATTCATTCCATACATGTCTCTATCATAATATAGTAATAAATACAAGCATTGTCTACAATCATTTAAACACTTGTTAATACGCATGTAAAATTCATATGCAGTTTTGTACTTCAATCAATGTGGTGCATGTGTTGTCAGCGAAGGTAAGACAATTGAAAGAATTTGTTTTATAGACGTCAAAATCTTATGTTCAATTTATTACTGATCTTATTAATTATTTGTAGTGTTTCTGTGTGTTTTTTATCGATAGTTAGTATTTTACGTTTTCAAGATGTCTTATTCCAACGAGGAAGCATCTGATATGTTTGAAATTTATTTACAATGTTTTCGGAATTCTGTTATCGCATCACGAGAATATGTATTAAGGTACCCCCATAGAGACATTACTCAAGAGAGGTGTCGCATTGCAAGATATATGCGGGAAACTGGATCTGTAAGGCACACCGGGAGACAAGTCAGAGCTCGTAGGATTAGAAATGAAGAAAACATTACTAATGTAATTGCTCTTGTTACCACAAATCCACATATTAGTGTACGACAAATTTCTAGAAACTTAGGTGTGACCGTAGGATCTGTATACAATATTTTAAAAGACCATAATATGCACCCATATCACATAGTATTGCATCAGGCGCTAAATGAAGCTGATTGTGACCACAGACTGAATTATTGCCATTGGATGCTGAGCATCCTAGAAGAAACACCACGATTTCTATCCCAAATACTATGGACAGATGAAGCAACATTTTCAAATTGTGGATAAGTAAATCTCCATAATATGCACTATTGGTCGGACAGTAATCCCCATTGGATGAGAGAATTAGATCGGTAAAATCGATGGACTCTAAACGTATGGTGTGGTATAGCTGAAGGGAAATTTGTTGGACCATATTTTTTTACGGAGATCTGTATTTAAATTTTTTAACTCAAAGCTTAAAAATGTTATTGGAAGACATTTGCCTAGAAACAAGATTAATAATGTGGTTGTAACATGACGGGTGTCCAGCACACTTCGCGCAAATTGTGCGCGAATATCTTAATGTTCAATTTCCAAAACGGTGGATAGAAAGAGGAAGCTTATTTCCATGGCCACCCAGATCACCTGATTTGACTTGCATAGATTTTTATTTATGGGGGAGCGTGAGAGATTTGGTATATCAAACTCTAAAAACTACTAGAGAAAATATGATGGATACAAGTTGCTGTTAATAGCATATCTACGGCTGAAGTTCAAACGGCGGTAGCCTCTACTCGTCAGAGATTAGCTAAATGTATACATAAAAACGGACAGCAGTTTGAACATTTGTAAATAATTATATGTTAGTTAAATTTTAGGTGTTTTACATTCATATAGTTTCGTTTTCATAATACAATCACTTAATTTACGAATATAACCTTAAATTCGATTATTGGCACTTGTATCTTAGTTTTGTGATAAGGTGATAAATATATTTCATATTAAAGTGATTAATTGTTATTGGTAACTATGTTAATTTGTATAACGATGCCTGAAAACAAATATTCTATAGAGATTTTTCTATATTCATATTTAATTTTGAGAAATGGCATAATAAGCACCAAAATACATAAAATTCGAGTTTTCTCTGAAACGGAAAAACATATTCGTTTTGGGTTTTCACTGAGTTCTTTCTAACTTCATCTACTTTTCGATAGTTATATTATAATACTATGCTGCCATTTGAAATTTTTCATAAAATTTAATAAAACCAGACTCGTCTACTCTAACGCCCTCTATATTTTGTGCATGTGTGACTGTGAATTTAAAATACTAATACGTGGAATTTCTTATGTGATCTCTTTCCAACAAGCCAAAAATCTTGAAATTATCTTTACTGGTTATCAAGTTATAGGCATTTGTTTATAAAAAAAATCCTCGCCCCTTACCTCCGCCACTGGTCTATAAGGAAATTTTTTTTAACAGAAGTTGTAGATAAGTGAACGTTCATTACAAATTACCTAAAACCAGTTTATGTTATGCGTCAATATTTTCGAGAAATTAATGATTTTAGGTATGCCATGGCATTTTCGCCACCTAGCGGCAGATTTAGGAAGCTGAAAATATTTTCCAACATTTTCTCATGGCCACTTTACTTATGCTAATTTTTTTCCGATAGCTGCAGCTGTGACGGTTTTCGAGATATAGCCGGTCCGTGCCCTTATTTGAACACCCTGTATATATATATATATATATATATATATATATATATATATATATATATATATATATATATATATATATATATATATATATATATATATATATATATATATATTGATATGGTTTTTTTAGCACTTTTAATTGTTGAGCATGATAATTTTAATTATAATGGGTTTTTCCTTTTTTTATCCTAAAACACCTATTTTTATTAAAGTATCAACATTAATGATAATGAAATTATGCAAATATTTGTTTACTTACCGCTGTATCTGTAAATGTTTCTCTTATTTCATGGGCAGAGTTCTGAAATTGGGCTAGCATTTTTGTTTTGATATACCTTATTTGTATATTTTTGTTAATCCAGAGTGTTAGAAACTTCGTTAAAATATTTTATTGTGTTTTTATTGATTTTACTCTTTTAATTGATAATGAGTGTAGCCGTATTTGGTGATATTATTTTTTTATATGGATCAAATTAATCAGACTATATAAATACAAGCCATAATGTTTTATTTCTGGTTATTTAAATTGGTTTGAAAAACATAGCTATATCAAAAATTATTATTGATCATTGTCAATAAGTCACATAAATCAACATCTTATTTAAACAATGAATTAAATAAACTATGCTCTATTAATTCGGTCTTTATCAGCATATCCCCCTTAATGTTCTAAACATACACAAAATTCATCAATATAACTGAAATCCTTAACACTAAACAGAATATAACAAACCTGCACATTTATAATTACAATATTCACAAAATTGACCTACTGGTTAGTGTCTCTAATTGGTTCTTCATTGAGATTTTTATTATTATTCGTCATTGGATCACCTATTTAGATTTTATTGCTGCTACCATTTCATTGAGACAATCAATTGTTATCGGGCTTATTTTGGATAGCCCTTTGTGTGGAAAATTGTCTTATACCTTGACTGTTATTACTTATTACCTGCCATGTTATATTAAGGCAGTTTAAACTCGAGTGCTAATTACACTTATACTTTCCCGGTTTCACACTACATATATTTTACTGCACCGGCAGTTTATAATCGAATGTTTTACTATAACTCACTTTTCCACAGTCTGTTATGGAATACCCAACTCGCATAGCCGCCGTTTAGTTTAAATATCTAACCTTTTCTTACAAAAACAATCCACTTTCGGCTGCAGGCTGTGTAAAAACAAAGTTCATCAGCCCTGCATATTCCATTGTCCAACTTCTTATTAGTTACACTTATAGCAAAAAAAACATCCCCGCGTTTCACTGCTAACAACCACTGTGTGTCCTTTTTTATTATAATTTACCGACAATAAATATTCTTACTAGGATCAAATACAAATTATTTTCTTCAAGCAAAACACTATAAATAAAAACAAGGCATTGTTCTGTGTTCTTTATATTATAATGATCTTTAATAGTCAACTCAAAACACTATAAGTAAAAACAATGCATTGTTCTGTATTCCTTTAATTATCATGATATTTCTTATTTAACCCATAATATTCAACACTCTTAAATATACAGGGCATTTAAATATTAGGATGCATAAATTTAATATACATGGCTCGTTTTTGTCCACAATAAAAGGTTTCTATTTTCTGGCATATTTGCTATATATATATATATATATATATATATATATATATATATATATATATATATATATATATATATATATATATATAAACATATAAAAATTTAACCGGACCTTGGTCTGCAAGCCAATGACAAACGAGGGCTGGATAACTATGTGCCCACGCGTTTGAATGTATATTCAATGAATTTCATATTCAAAGGCGCAAGCACGCGTAATGCGACCACGATGTCTGAATGCAAAGTGAAAGTCTAGAGTACGGTAGCACGATGCTGTCAATAATAATTAGAATATGGACCGTTTGTCGTATATAATTCATTGATATTATTGTAGCATTGTAACGGTCATTTATATTAATTAATTAATATATTTATTCGCACCATCAATACATAAAAAATGTGTAGAACACGTCAACATTAAAAAAACATTTAAAAAACACAGGAATTACAATTTAGAAAAACTATACAACACAATATTGATTACCAACAGCTACAACTTGTTAGCTAATAAATCCTCAATATTATAATAGGCCTTTGCCGCCAGAATATTAGTCAGTTTTTTCATTTTTGCAGGTGGAAGCTCCTTTATCTACACCGTCAGTTTGTTGTACACCTTTAGGGACTGCACCACAGCACTATTGTAAACAATACTTTTTGTAGTTTGTGGCGCAATTAACTAATCCTTTAAACGTGCTCTAGTGTTGTATTGATGCTGTTGTTCACAATCTGATAACAAACTTCAATTTTCTCTAACAAAACACGCACACTCTAATATATACAAACTTGCTAAGGTAATTATTCTGTTGTCGAGGAATGTTTTCCTACACGAACCCGTATATTTCAGATTGAATATGCTGCGGTAGATGCCTTTTGGAGCCTAAAGATTCTACCGGCTTCTATGGAATTCCCTCAGAACATTAGTCCATATCGAAGCCTTGAGTTCACATATGCGTAGTATACCTTGAGGCCAGCTCTAATACTACTAGAATCGGACAGAACACGCAGAGCATAACTAAAAGCTGACAGTTTACCTGCCAGATAGCCAACATGAGCCTTCCAGTTCAACTGAGAATCAAGCTTCAAGCCCAAAAACTTAACATCATCCTGCGTGCTCAGCGACTCTGAGTGGAATTTCGGCGAGAACTGGTTACCCCTAAAATAGCTAAATGAGATTAAATTTGTTATAGTCACATTCTAAGTTCATATTATTGTACCACTGTTCCAGAATTCTCAATGATTGTGATGGCTCATAAATTAGATCACTATCTGAAGGACCTCGTAAAACCAAAGATTTATCGTCAGCAAACAGGATTGTCTTATGGGGCAATACTTCAGACAGTTCGTTAATATAAAGTAAGAACAAGACTGGCCCAAGGATTGAGCCCTGAAGCACATCTCGTTGTATAATCTTCCACTCAGATGCCAGAAACATTCCTGTCTTATGATCATTAAAAGCCACACATTGTTTCCTGCCTAATAGGTATGACTTCATTAAATTCAGCGAGACTCCCCTGAAACCTAGCAATTCCAACATAACTAACAGTGTGTCGTGGGACACGCTATCAAAAGCTTTAGATAAATCAAGCATCATACACATTGTGCTTTCACGCTTATTTAGTCCCTCTGTAATTTCCTTGATAACTTAAAATATTGCCCTGTTAGTTGACCTTTTAATATAGCCATTTTGATTCTCACTAAATATTTTGTGTTTCTCTAAAAAAAGCCACTATTCGCTTGCATAGAATTTTGTCTATTATTTTTGCTATATTCGAAATTAGTGAGATAGGTCTATAATTGGTAAGTAGAGATATGTCCCCACTCTTATGTATTAGAATCATTAGTGAGTTTTTCAGGTCATCCGGAAACAATCCCTGAGCCAGGCATAAGTTAATGATATGTGCTAATGGCTTGACTAAAACATCAGCACATTCTTTCAACAGCCTTACTGGATTCTCGTCAAAATCCACTGAATTGGTGTTTCTAAGTTCAAAAATTGTATTGTATACTTCACGTTCATGGGTGGGGTAAAAAAATATTGTGTCATTAACATATTTAATTTTATCTTTTGCCGAAGCATTGTTGGTGTTGATGTTTTTACATACGCTGACTAGATATTTATTTATGTAATTTAACCGCTCCTGATCCGTATCCCCATCTATAGTGAAATTTTTTAGGTCAAATCTCTGGCCTCCTGAGCATTCAGTGACCTGCCTTACTACCTTCCACGTAGCTTTAGTCTTGTTTTTCGCTGTCTTTATGAAGTTGGTATTGTATGCTTGCTTAGCTTGCCTGCAATCACTCTTTAAATCCTTAGCAAAGTTGTTGTATGCTTCTTTAGAAACAGTGTTGTTCAATACTCCCTCATATAGCTGTCTTTTGATGCCACATTTCGCTTTAATGCTATTATTTATCCATGAACTCTGTTTTTTTTTATAGTAAATGAAAAGAAAAGAAATATATGTTTTCTATTAAAATTTGGTCTGGGAGCGTGCCCCTGTGCCCCTTACACAGAACACTCCCTATAGAAGTTTCACCTAAATGGAGCTAACCTGGACTTTATTAGGGCTCTAGTTCGGACATCGCATATAGTAGATGTCGCTAGTGGTGCTACAATTCTACTGAACAAGCTGTTCAGTGCGCCATTTTATCATACATTCAAAATTCAAATGTTTTGAATGCAAAAAAAGTTTTTGTTCGCTTCTAGTTCTGTCATTGTATAATTATAATACAAGTTTGTTGCTAAACGTTTCTTTTAATTAAGTTTTACCTATATTAACTTATAGTGGATACTTTATAGTGTTTTCATTGTTTGTCGGTTTTGTGTTTTAAAGGTGCGCTTTCTTGTGAATCAAAATATAATCGCTATCATAAGCTTTGTGTTTAAACAATCATGTAATTTCAATTCTATTTTCAGTTTTCTTATCAAAAAAAACAAGGTGCTTTCATAGCTCAAGGTGTTTTGGTGAAACATAATTACAACTGTTTTAGTTTCAGGCAAGTTTAGTAGATTTTAGTAGTTCATAAGTTATAAGTAAATAACGTTTTCTTACAGAAGCTTTGTGGATATAAATATGATAACAACCAAGAAAACGATTTATTGTTGTGTTCCGGGGTGCCTGGATTTATTTAGCAAAGACATCGTTTTCGTTGAAATCATCAGATGACTATTTTGATGACTGGGTGAAAGCTGTACAAAACCCAAAGATGCTTGGTTTATATCCACAAACCATTTACGATAGATTTTATGTTCGTGATCGTCATTTCGTTGATAAAGTACCTGAAATAAGAAGAGGCCTGAAAAGAACTGCTGTTCCCATATTAGATATCTATTCCTTTGAGTAAGTATTCATATATTTTAAAGTGTAAATAAAAATTCCTATTAGCGAATTTTTTTTAAAAAAATTCGCTTATGGGGAGATCTGTGTTTATATATATATATATATATATATATATATATATATATATATATATATATATATATATATATATATATATATATATATATATCCGACCGATAACTCAAAAAATAATGGACCGATCTTGATAAAATTTGCAGAGTACCTTCCTTTTGCAAGTGGCTTGGATAAGTTCGTTAGCCAGGAAAATCTGACCAGGTTTTCCCGGAAAATTTTGTGTTTCCTTTATTAAAAAATTTATATCTCCGGAAATAACAAAGTAAGGGCAACCAAATTTGGTAAGCGTGTTTGTATTATAAAGAGTGAACTCTGTACCAAAATTTAAGTCCATAGCTTCAAAGACAAAGAAGTTATGGGCAGTTAAAGCAATAAATGTAGGAGTTTTCCTCAAAACGTCAAACTCGCAATATTAAACGTCAAAATTGGCAATGTTTAGGCAAAGAATGTAAAACAAATATCATTTGTGAAAAGAAAATGTTGCAAGAAGAGTGTTCTGCAAACCCTTAAGTTTCAGATTCAACCGTCATTGTCCTTCATTTTACTAAAACGTTTACAGGAAATCCATTTCAAATAGACCCTTTCTCTGGTGCTTTGGCTGTAAGTTTAGTTAAGTTTGGTAGCTGTTTGGATATTTATTTGTAGGTTTAGTGAAATTTATGGTTTAACGGCCTATAATTTTTTTAAGCTAATTATCGTGGAACAAATTTGTTAATGCATTTCTGCATTTTTTATCGAAATATGATGCCTTTATCTTAAAAAAAATCTGGACGCAGTAAGTGCGTTTTGGTTGCGAATTTTCGGTAAATTTGCAGTTAAGCTCCCGAACGCTTTTCAAAACACTGTTTTCAGAAACCTGCCTAGAGCCCCCCCTGGATCCACAAACCCCAAGAAAAATTTGTTGTTCACACTCCCCAAGGAAGTTACGGGACCAGGAGTGAGTAGGGGTGCATAATTTTTTTAGCTTATTTTTTTAGAACAAATTCGTTAATGTAATTTTGCATTTTTTATCGAAATATGATGCGTTTATAAGAAAAAAATCTGGACGCAGTAAGTGCGTTTTGGTAGCGAATTTTGGGTAAATTTGCAGTTTAGCTCCCGAACGCTTTTCAAAACACTGTTTTCAGAAACCTGCCTAGAGCCCCCCCTGGATCCACAAATCCCAAGAAAAATTTGTTGTTCACACTCCCCAAGGAAGTTACGGGACCAGGAGTGAGTAGGGGTTCATAATTTTTTTAGCTAATTTTTGTAGAACAAATTCGTGAATGCATTTTTCCATTTTTTGTCGAAATATGATGCGTTTGCAAGAAAAAAATCTGAACGCAGTAAGTGCGTTTTGGTAGCGAATTTTCGATAAATTTGCAGTTTAGCCCCCGAACGCTTTTCAAAAAACTGTTTTCAGAAACCTGCCTAGGCCCCCACCCCTCTGGATCCACAAACCCCAAAAAAAAATTCTTGTTCACACTCCCCAAGGAAGTTACGGGACCAGGAGTGAGTAGGGGTGTATAATTTTTTTAAACTAATTTTCGTAGAACAAATTCGTTAATGCATTTTTGCATTTTTTATCGAAATATGATGCGTTTGTAAGAAAAAAATCTGGACGCAGTAAGTGCGTTTTGGTAGCAAATTTTCGGTAAATTTGCAGTTTAGCTCCTTTCAAAAAACTGTTCAGAAACCTGCAGGTGAGGTCCTAGTAATGTCTCTGAAAACAATTTGTTGAAAAGCGTTCGGGCGCTAATCTGCAAATTTACCAAAGTTTCATTAAATCCTTCAAATTTCAATAACTCAATTTGCTATTAACGTAAGCTTTGTTGGATAGAAAACCAACATTTAAGTTTATTTTCGGAAAATTTTTGTATATTTTCAAACCATAAGTAATTTTGATAAAATATAGTACATTGTTTCTACCACATAGGCTATACCGGTAATCAGATTGATGCCTACTCGCATTTGCTATTAAAAACATTTTTATGGAAAATCACTTCCATAACACATTTGCTGCATCTAGACTTTTGAAAAATGTTTATATATTTTCAAACAATAAATTTGTTTCAATGAAATATGATACATTGTTTCTACTATATAGGCAACCAAGTTTGAGGCCTGCTTTCATCAAAGAAAGACATTTGCTATTAAAAATATTTTAAAGAAAATTCGCTACCATAACGCACTTGCTGCGTCCCGAGTTTTTCTATTTATGCAACATCTCAGAAGTAAACAATGGATCGGGTGGATTCGGAAGACGACCAGAAAGCCTGATAGTGTACACTGTTGCTAGATGAATATTACCAAGTGTCATTTTAAATAAAGAAGGAAATTAAAGGTGCGCAAATGTTTTTCTAATAAATGACAATATGACGTCATTTATATATACCCTAAAAGAAGGAAAAACCAACCTTGCATTGTGGTCATGTGAGCATATTTTCCTTCATAAGCTTTAGACAAACTGATGTGATGGCAGGTCAGGAAGGTCAATTCCAGCTGAAATATGGCAAAACACCTCAGGCAGGTCTTTCATTTCGTAAAATGGCAAAACACGATACTGAGTTAAAATATGTTACCGAGAATTGAGTTCTACAAAGTGTACTTACTGGTCTCATTTTTTTCTTTATTATTATAACACATACTTGTCATTATTATGTAAGGACAAATGTAATATTGTACAAGCACCAGACTGCTGTAATATACCTACACCTATTGTTAAGGAATGGCAATATATGCTTCATCTTACTTTCAGAATTAAAATGGTTTTTAAATAAATGTAATAGGAATACTGTTCTAGGTTTTTAAATAAATGTAATAATACTGTTCTAATAAAACAAGTGTATTTTATCCTGTTTGATTTTCCATTAACCATATCAATAGTAAAAACTGAAGCTGCAGATGTTAGAAGGTTCAAATGGCCAATTAATTTTTCCTATGATTGCAAAGCTTAAAACAGGCGTATGTGTGTTATTAAAACATAACTTGTTTTGCTTTCACTATAAAAATCATTAAAAAAATTATTTGACTAATTTAACCTTTTTACTGGCAGTGGTATAAAATTAAATAGAATTTATTTGGATTTGCTAAATGAAATCAAATCAAATTTCCAGCGTGTGACTAAAATTCATCGCATCCGCCAGAGGCGCTGAAATATTGCTCAAAACGTCAGCATTGGCGTTTCCCTTCTATAGGGGGTGTTCTGTGGCCCCTTATTACCGACCGCCACTCTTAATGTTGTTTTTTGTTGTTATTAAAATCGATATTGATAGGTTAGACAAGAAAGACGCAATATCAAGTAAGTACCTAGCAGTTAGAAAAAGATTATGGAATAGCAGAGATTTATGGTAAATGAAGGTGATGGTTGAAGTGTTAGAAGGTGCGAAATAGAAGAGAAAAAAGAATTTAAGTTTGGTACATCAAAATCTGAAGTTTATTGAATTTGGTTTCGGACTGTCAAACTATTTAGGATTCAACCTTCTAGATTATGTTATATGATACACCACAAGTCGCATGAGACTTATTGTATTAACATAGTATATAATTTTTGCCAATAAACAATAATAATAATAATAACAATAATGTTATAATATCACAGACAAGTGTATACATATGTGACATAGATGTATGTATCTACTTTGTAAAATTTGTTGTTTAATATTTGCGTTTTGATTGAATAAGTAAATAAATCAGTATTTCAAGCCTGTCATCCTCCTACTCTCCGCTCTCAAAGCAATTAAAGTAAATAAGCAATTTAATAATTGTTCTTGTAGGTATCTCATGATATTATTATTGCACGGTAAACAATAAAGCGGTGACTAAAGACATCAGTGGCATGTAAAAACACCGAAATCCTGAGAATGTGGCCGATCTCTTGGGCTGTTGTAGAGGAGGTGAACCCACCGCACACGAAGTGGAAGTCACCACGTCTTCGCAGCAGCATACTCGCCCGCCATCGTAGCCCGTGTGTGCTCATGCAGCTTTTGCATGGATCACAGCAAAAAACGTCAGTCAGATTTGATGATGGCTGATTAATCATTACATAAGTGGTGCAGTACGTACTTTACTTATTTTATTTATCATCAGTCGGAAATGTCATCTCTTGCAAGCAAAAAACTTTTGTTACTCAATTTGAAGATAATTGGTTATACTCAGTTATTGTTAATTCAAATTATACATCATTTTAGTGCATTGGCGTAGGAAAAAATCACTAATGAGGATAGCAACTATTTTGAATTGTGAAAAAATTTCTTCAAATGGTTGCCAACTAGACCCCCTGGAACTAGTGATGGGCAAAACGGTTTTTTTCTGTTAACAGTTGAAGCCGCTAACGTTATTTAATAATAACCGTTGAAAATAACGGCTTCAGTTATTTTAAACTGGATAGTCGATCGATAGTATCCTACATTTCCAAAGCTGTGAGCGAGAGCGAGCACACTAGTATAAATGCATTGTATTTTTACCCCGTTATTTCACGTAGTGTATAAATCTCAAATTTTGTCGATATGAAAAGGACACAAAGGGTTAAGAAATTATAATAAGCGTGTCGTAAATCTTTTGCCACTCTGAAGTGAAACTTTTAGAAATCAGAAAGGAGTCTTATATTAGTATTTACTTAGATGTTTTAGGAATTATAAACTAGTCATTTCTAACAAATTTATTTTATGAGGGGTATTTACGTAAATGTCAATGCCACAGCAAGAATCAATAAATATCACTATTTATCACGTCTTGGGACGTTAGACGTTAAACTTTTATTGCTACACAGGGAGTGATTCTAAGAACTACATAACATAACGCAGCTCATAAAATTTCGGTAAAGAAATTTGCCTTTATTCTGTACATATGGTTTGTTATTACATTATGCTTTTATTCTTTCTTAGAAAGATCTCTATCTCTAGTTACATTTTCTGTTCACTGGTCATCTTTATCAGTCCACTTTTAAAAACTGTGCAAACAACAGCCAACAGTATAAAAAATTGAGTTTGAGTTTGAGTTTAAAAGCAGTTATTTTTATAAATCCATAACTGGTGGTTACCGTTACGGCTCGGTAACCGTTTAAAAATAGCTGACAGTTAAATAACGACCCATCACTACCTGGAACACATATCCGGGGTCAGTTTCAATTCTGATACACATACAAAAGGAAGGTAACTTCTTTTCGACTCATTAAACAAGATATTTGTTCATCTAAAGTATTAGCAAGGGCGTAGATAAGGAAGGGGTAATGGGGGTAATTACCCCCAATAAGACAGATGGGGGAAAATTACTATGTTGCCAGTTTTGTTAAAAAAGAAGAAAATCTCGTTCTAAATAAAACTCTTGAAAATTTTTTGTGAATATGCTTCTTGGACCTGCATTTTAGCAATTTTTGTAAGCATTTAAAAGGAAATGTGCTGATAAATTAGTTAGTGATCTTTTAGATGTCCTAGAAGAAAGAAAAAAACTCTGGGCGCAGCAAGTGCGTTATGGAAGTGAATTTTCATAAAAATGTTTTTAATTACAAATATATCGCTCTAATGCAAGCAGGCATCAATTTAGTTACCGGTATAACCTATATAGTAGGAACAATGTAACATATTTTATCAAAATAATTATTTGAAAATGTACAAAAATTTTCCGAAAATAAACTTTAAATGTTTCTGAGAAAACTGGTCTCCTAGCCAATGAACCTGAGGTTAATAGCAAATTGAGTTAATGAAATTTAAAACATTTAATGAAAATTCGCAACCAAAACGCCCTTGCTGCGTTCAAACAAAAATTTTCCGAAAATAAAGTTAAATGTTGGTTTCCTAACCAACAAAACTTACGTTAATAGCAAATTGAGTTATTGAAATTTGAAGGATTTAATGAAAATTTTCTACCAAAACGCACTTACTGCGTTCAGATTTTTTTCTTACAAACATGCATCATATTTCGATAAAAAATGCTAAAATGCAGTAACGAATTTGTTCTACGAAAATTAGCTAAAAATTATAGACCGTTAAACCATAAGCTTCACTAAACCTACAGCGAAAGCATCAACTTAACTAAACCGACAGCCAAAGCATCAGAGAAAGGATCTTTTTGAAATGAATTTTATGTAAATATTTTAGTAAAATGAAGGACAATGACGGTTGAATCTGAAACTTAAGGGTTCGCAGAACACTCTTCTTGCAACATTTTCTTTTTACAATCCGTATTTGTTTCACGTTCTTTGCCTAAACAGTGCCAATTTTCACATTTTAATTTGCGAGTTTGACCTTTCGAGGAAAACTCCAAAATTTATTTCTTTAGCTGCCCGTAACTTTTTTGTCCTTAAACTTAGAGACCTAGATTTTGGTACATGTTTCACTTTTTATAGTACAAATACGCTACCAAATTTGGTGGTCCTCACTTTGTTGCTTCCGGAGATATGAATTTTATAGAAAGAAAACAAAATTTTTCGGGAAAACCTGGTCCGATTTTCCTGGCTAACGAACTTATCCAAGCCACTTGCAAAAGGGAGGTACTCACCAAATTTGATCAAGATCCGTCCATTATAATTTGAGTTATCGGTACGATATATATATATATATATATATATATATATATATATATATATATATATATATATATATATATATATATAAATATATATATATATATATATATATATATATATATATATATATATATATATATATATATATATATATATATTTAAACACGGATCTCCCTATTACTGAATTTTTTAAAGAAAATTCACTAAAAAAGAAAATTTTTATCACCAACGACTTATGGGCCATCCTGTAGTTGTAGAAATATTTGTTTAGGATGTAGCTCAAGGCACCCTACAATTAATGTATATAATTTTTTTTCGTATCTTGCATAATAACGGATATATTGAACTTTAAAGATTTTTTACGAAAATTCGACAAAAATGATATACCATTGACCGATAAACTGTATAGCCAACACTACTACCAAAGCATCAGAGAGATAGTCTATTTGAAATGAATTTTCTGGGAACATTTTAGTAAAATGAAGGACAATGACGATTGAAACTAAGACTTCAGGCATTGTAAAACATTATTCTTGAGACATTTTCCTTCAATAGCTCATATTAGTTTCAGGTTCATTGCCTAAATATGATGAATTTTGACGGTTCAAATTGCGACTTTGACGTTTTGAGGAAAACCCAAATTTATTGTTCTTTAAATGCCTGTAACTTTTTGTCCTTTAACCTACAGAGCTAAATTTTGGTGGGTAACTTACCTATAATAATATAAACCCTATAATAATATAAACCCGCGTTTGAAATTTGGTTGCCCTTACTTTGCTAGTTTCAGAGAAATAATTTTTTTTTGATTTTTTTCGAAAGAAAAACATTTTCCGGGAAAATCTCTTTTCTTGGCTAACGAACTTATCCAAGCCACTTGCGAAAGGAAGGTACTCACCAAGTTAGTTATAGGTGTGACACATAATATATATATATATATATATATATATATATATATATATATATATATATATATATATATATATATATATACATATATACATATAAAGTCTGAAACTGACTTCGGATTTGGGTTCCAGGGGTCCTAATTACGGCTCATTTGAAGAAATTTTTTCAAAATTCGAAAGCCGGGATCTCCTCATTATGAATCTTTTTTTAAGAAAATTCACTAATGAGCACAGACGGATGCTTCACGAGATCGTATGAAGAAATTGACAAACTGCGCAATGAGTTAAATATTTCCATAAGGTTTCCTCGTATAAATACTATAGACACGGATATCTTACTAAAGTTTAAGCCATACTAACGTTCAAAGCAAAACTCCCCAGAAATATTATGAAACCGGCATTTTTGTTTCTCTATTAAAGAACATCACAGAGGATCTCAAGTTTCACTTTAATTCTAAAACGTTTTTTGCCTTAAAATTAAAATATCGTTCCTGTAGTTATAATACAAAAAATGATGACAACATTTCATCATCAAAAGAAAATGTATTAAAATATTTGCTGGAATAGGAAAATAATAAGTGTCCACATTTTTTAAGAATAACGTTGGATTTTGATTTAGGTACAGCTATAAATTAGTGTGCTAGAACATAGAACAACAGTTCTCCAGGTGCTTGATGAAGTTGTTGAAATTTGAAATTATCTGATAAAGATGTATTTCGTGATATAGGTACATCTTGCAATGAGGTTTTTTGCAGTTTTACCTGTCAGTGTGCAATCTGCAGAAAAATGTTTTTCCGCGTTAAGAACGTTTAAAATTCGACTCAGCTTAACAATGGGACAACAGAGGTTAGATGGACTAGCCTTTATGCATGAGGATCAGAGCATTCCTGCAAGTGACGAAAACGTTTGGGAGGGATCTTCCAAAAAAACCAGAACCCGGTATTACCCTGATTTGGACCTTGATTTTTTAATTGTTTTTAGTGAATTTTCGTAGAAAAAGTTCACACGATGACTCCAAAAATAATGGTCCGATTCTGATGATAAGGCAAGTACATTTCGTTTGTAAGTGGCTTGCATAAGTTCGTTATCCAGAAAAATTCGATCAGGTTTTCCGAGAAAAGTGTGATTTTTGTTATCGAAAATAACAGACCCATGGTAACCAAATTTGGAATGTGGGTTTATGCTATAAAAATTAAATTACATACAAAACTTAGATCCATATGTTACAAGAAAAACGTTAGAAGAATTTAATAAAAACTATGGACGCAGCAAGTGCGTTATGGAAGTGAATTTTCATAAAAATGTTTTTAATTACAAATATATTGCTCTAATGCGAGCAGGCATCAATTTGGTTACCGGTATAACCTATATAGTAGGAACAATGTATCATATTTTATCAAAATAATTATTTGAAAATGTACAAAAATTTTCGGAAAATATACTCTAAATGTTTGTGAGAAAACTGGTCTCCTACCCAATAAACCTTAGGTTAATAGCAAATTGAGTTATTGAAATTTGAAACATTTAATAAAAATTCGCAACTAAAACGCCCTTGCTGCGTTCATACAAAAATTTTCCGAAAATACAGTTAAATGTTGGTTTCCTAACCAACAAAACTTACGTTAATAGCAAATGAGTTATTGAAATTTGGAGGATTTAATCAAAATTTGCTACCAAAACGCACTTACTGCGTCCAGATTTTTTCTTACAAACATGCATCATATTTCGATAAAAATTGCTAAAATGCAGTAACGAATTTGTTCTACGAGAATTAGCTAAAAATTATAGACCGTTAAACCATAAACTTCACTAAACCTACAGCCAAAGCATCAACTTAACTAAACCGACAGCCAAAGCATCAGACAAAGGGTCTATTTGAAATGAATTTTCTGGGAATATTTTAGTAAAATGAAGGACAATGACGATTGAAACTAAGACTTCAGGCTTTGTAAAACATTCTTCTTGACACATTTTCCTTCCATAGCTCATATTAGTTTCAGGTTCATTGCCTAAATATTACCAATTTTGACGTTTAAAATCGCGAGTTTTGACGTTTTGAGGAAAACCCAAATTTATTTCTTTTTAAATGCCTGTAACTTTTTTATCCTTTAACCTACAGAGCTAAATTTTGGTATGCAACTTACCTATAACGATTTAACCCGCGTTTGGTTGCCCTTACTTTGTTAATTCCGGAGATATAATTTTTTTTGGATTTTTTTCGAAAGAAAACACATTTTCCGGGAAAACCTCGGCGGATTTTCCTGGCTAACAAACTTATCCAAGCCACTTGCGAAAGGAAGGTACTCACCAAGTTTTACCAAAATCGGTTTATTATTTTTTAAGTTATAGGTGTGACACATATATATATATATATATATATATATATATATATATATATATATATATATATATATATATATATATATATATATATATATATATATATATATATATATATATATATATATATATATATATATATAAACAGTAACACTATAATTTGATGAAAATTGCTGCTAAAGACGGAGAGTTATGGTTGCAAGAAAAGGCGACATCGCCTGTAAACGGTGATGATGATGACCACGTAAAAACATATTTTAATCCCACACAGCTAATTATGACATTTTAGTTAGTAGTTGGCAGAAATAAATGTAAAAAAATAAAAGAAACTGACATTAAAACAACCGCCACTACTAAGAAACTTACTAACATTTCTTAGAATCATAAGATTTCTTGGTATATTAGCTGAAATTCGCGGAACAAGCAGGAAGATAGTTCTAGGAAAATGCAAATTCATGTGGAGTCTCTTATAATACTTTAAAGAGGGACTCCTGATGTTAGCTAGTACAGTTCTTGGAACCGTAAGGAACCACTTTTTGATTATAACCAACCGTTATATGAAATAATGCCTCTCAATCATCGCATTGGCTGGTTCCTAGAATTCAGTCTGAAAATGTTTTCATTTCGTTCTCTGATAGGTGATATGCTCTAAAGTAAAAGTAATTAAAATTTCACTGAATTTTAAGTATAATTGGGCATTTTTGAATTTAATTAATCAATCAACGTGCCACCACTTAACTTCTGTTAATGTTAATGTTAATTACCGGAACAAACTTTACTTTCAGCGAGTTTGGAAAAAAATCTAATTATGGCAAATTGTAACCCGTTTCCGAGGTTCACTCAAAATAATAATTATATATATATATATATATATATATATATATATATATATATATATATATATATATATATATATATATATATATATATATATATATATATATATATATATTGCAATTGTTCTCAAAAAGTGCGCACCAGGACTTGCTCCTGTTCTAACTCGTCTGTTTCAGACATCTTACAATAGAGGCATATTCGCTAGTAACTGGAAAACTGCTCGAGTACAACCCATCCTCAAGAAAGGATCCAAAGCGCTTCCTAGCAACTACAGGCCTATTTCTCTCCTTTCAGTCGTCTCTAAAGTGATGGAAAATATATAAACACCGAATTACTAAAATTTCTTGAAAAACACAGTCTAATCCACGACAGGCAGTATAGATTCCGTCAGCGTAGATCAACTCCCGACCTCCTTTCCTTTGTCATCCATTCTTGAAACAAGTCTATGGAACTACACGGTGAATCCCAGATTGTCGCTCTAGACATATCCAAACATTCGACCAGGTCTGGCACGCACCGCTGCTTAATAAACATCCGCCCTATGGCCTACCACCAAAACTCTGTACCTGGACAGCAAATCTCCTCTCCAGCCGGAGCATTTCTGTTGTCGTGGATGGCCATTCCTTTAAACTATATCCAATTAATGCAGGAGTTTGTCAAGGTTCAGCTTTAGCTCCTACTTTGTTTCTTCTCCACATTAATGACCTCCTCTCTAGCACATTCAACCTAGTTCACAGTTACGCGGACGACAGCACCCTCCACTCAAATATACAATATTCTAAGCCTGTCTCTTTCTCCCAATTAGATGAGGACCGCAGACACATGGAGGGTTCTGTCTCCGTGGATCTCCAAAAAATATTAGACTGGGAAGTAGAAATCTTGTACAATTCAACCCCACCAAATCTCAGTCTTGCTTTCTCTCTCAAAAGAGATACACCAGCCCTAGACCCACCACAATGAACAACCAAGTTATTCAAAGTAATGAGTCCTTTTCACTTGTTGGCATTTCTGTGGATCGAAATCTCAATTGGCCACAACATGTCACATCAATTCCAGAAGCTAAGAACTTAGGTTTCCTCTTCCGGGCTCACTAATACTTTTCACCAGCTAATCTCTATACCTTATATACTTCACAAGTGAGGCCAAACCTCGAATACTGCTTCCACATCTGGGGTGCTGCTGCCGATTCTACACTTGCTATCCTGGACTCAATTCAGAAGCGAGCTATACGTCTCATCGGTGACCCTACCCTCACCCAAAGGCTGCGATCCCTTGCCCACCGACGTGCTGTTGGCGACATCTATCTCCCTAGATCTAGATATCTGCACGATCACTGCTCAGAGGAACATTCTTCCATAGTTCCTTCACCTGCTCCCCCAACAGATCTACGAGGGGAACAGAGCGAATGCGCCCTTTTACTGTCCAGGTCACCAGACATAAAACATCTTGTTATGCCCGCTCTTTTGTCCCGAGGACTTCCAAGTTGTGGAATTTCTTGCTGGCGCATGTTTTTCCTTCTCCTACGAACCTCCAAACCTTCAAGTCCAGAATTAACAAGTTGCCTCTTTCCTCCTTGTCGACACCCACGGTACGATAGTATTTAGGCTGTAAGCCCTCGTGGTGTGTTGTTGAAATTATATATATATATATATATATATATATATATATATATATATATATATATATATATATATATATATATATATATATATATATATACCGATACAGCACAAGATATTCTCAGAATGTTCTTACAATGTGAGAACATTCTTTTTTCAGAATATTTGTTTCGGAATGTTCTAATAACATTTACGGAATTTCAAACTTAAATCTTGAATATTCTAGGAAAATGAAAAATCATGTGGAGTCTCTTATAATACTTTAAAGAAGGTCTTGTGGTGTTAGCTAGTACAGTTCTTGGAACTGTGAGGAACCACTTTTTGTTTATAGCCAACCGTTATATGAAATAATGCCTCTCAATCATCGCATTGGCTGGATCCTAAAATTCAGTTTGAAAATGGGTTCATTTCGTTCTCTGATAGGTGGTATGCTCTAAAGTAAAAGTAATTATTATTTCACTGAATTTTAAGTATAATTGGGGATTTTCGAATTTAATTAATCAATCAGCGTGCTATCATTTAACTTCTGTTAATGTTAATCACCTGAACAAACTTTACTTTCAGCCAAGTTTGGGAAAAAAATCAAATTTGCGCAAATTGTAACCCATTTCCGAGGTTCACGAAAAATAATAATAATAATAAGAAAAATAATTATATATATATATATATATATATATATATATATATATATATATATATATATATATATATATATATATATATATAATGTGTGTCCCATACTGGATGGGACTGTATTGCTATCTCCGTTATTATTAGAGACAGGGAGGCACTTAAATTAGCAATGTTTTATAGAATTTCATGCTCGTTCCAAGTATGACTTGTATTTTGCCCTGCCTCTTTTCGTTTTAGAGTTATTTTGAAAAAAACAAAATTTGTCGATATTTTTTTCTTCAATATCTAAATAGGCGTTGATCTGACATGTCTAACACTTGCACATCAGGACACTTTTTACAGAGTAATCTTTTTGTGCTATTCTGAACTTTGGATTGTCATTTGCTTTTGAGCTACGGGTATCAAAATTTGTTTTTATTATGGCAGCCATATTGGATTTTTTACTCATGTGATAGCCTCTGAAAAGAGCTTTCCAATGATGTACAACATGCTTGAGAAATCTTGTAATTGCACTGACAAGTTTGAGAAAAACCGTTTTGAGGATAGTAGGCTATGAAATCCAATGCGAAAAAACAAATGACAAAAAAAGTGTTAAAAAAGCAGTACGCCATGGAGTCGAACAATAGACTTCTACTTTTAACATAATTTTCCGTAATGATTCACGACAAAAAAATATTGGGATTTAATTTACAATACTTAATTAGGTAATAATTCGAAGTAATATTATGTGAAATAGTTTAATACCGAAACCCGGCAATAACAAATAGAAGCTTAAACTCCACAAAACAACAGCACTAGAAACGGAACTCAACAAATAATAAAATAGAAACTTAAAAATACACTAAATAGAGACGTGTTCAATATGGCCCCCGTTTTGTTCAATGTACTTTATACACCTTTTCGAAACATGCCTGCAAACTCTGGTGAGGGTGTTTTGGTTAATATGATTTATAGCTTCCGTGATTATGTTTCGTAATTCGTTGACATTTTGTGGTGGATCGACTTTATAAACATCATTCTTCAGAGTACCCCAACAATAAAAATCCATGTGTGGATCAGGACTTCGAGCACATCAATGAACCGGCCCATTGTTAGAAATGACACGATCATTAAAATTTTGATACAAAAATTCTTTGACGATCCTAGCATTGTGAGCTGGACAACCGCCTTGTTGATACAAAATCTCGTCTAAATTATCACGAACTCTTCTAATTGTTGGTAAGATATCATTTTGCAATAGATTAAGGTACCTTTCGCTAGTTAAATTATTTTCAAAAAAGAATGGACCAACAATGAAGTTACCTGATTTTTTTTTAAATTAACTATCTAATCTACTAATAAAAATAACAGCTTTTTATCTAATAAGCCGCACCAAACATTAATTAATACTAAATCTGGATTCACCAGACCATATTGTTTTCAAATAAAAATTTTCATCTTGCTGACATTAGCCTTGATACCATCTGCAGAATTGAAGTCGTCAACATTTAAGCCTTGTACGATTGTAGGTTTTTATGGGTGGTAATGACTTTGTTTTAATACATGGTGTACCGTACTTTTTGGAATGTCAATTTGTTCACCATAAAACCGAACAGATTGCGGAGGGTTTTCGTTTGAAACCTGTAAGACGGCATTATTACTTTCTTCATTCCTAGGCATTGGTAGTTTCTTTGCGTGGAAGCTACCATCATTCAATAGATTGGTCACTATCCTGCGAAATATTTGGGTGTGTGGTTGTCGTCTTTCTGGGTAGTTGTTTTAATATGAATTTGCAGCTGCCTCAGTACTACGGTTAGAAAGAATATAACAATCCAACATGTCAAAATATTCTTCATTACTGAACATATTGTTGAACAATATTTAAAATAAACAGGAGACAAACTATTTAGTACAAAATTTTAAGCAACGTGTTAAATACACCTCAAATTGTTCAGATAATTAATAATGACAGTATTCTTAATTGTCGCGATACTGTAATATCCATAACAACTTTTCTTCTGTTGTTTTTCACTTAACTTACGTTTAAAAATCAAATAATTTTTCAAAGGCGATTTCGGAAATCATTAATCTGCTTTTATTGAGTTCTGCAAGTAAATTTAGGTATTTACTAGGTTTTTATTTATTTTAATTTTAACAACACACCACGAGGGCTTACAGCCTAAATACTATCGTACCGTGGGTGCTGACAAGGAGGAAAGAGGCAACTTGTTAATTCTGGACTTGAAGGTTTGGAGGTTCGGAGCAGAAGGAAAAACATGTGCCGGCAAGGAATTCCACAACTTGGAAGTCCTCGGGACAAAAGAGCGGGCATAACAAGATGTTCCATGTCTGGTGACCTAGACAGTAAAAGGGTGCATTCGCTCTGTTCTCCTGGTAGATTTGTTGGGGGCAGCAGGTGGGGGAACTATGGAGGAAAGCTCCTCTGAGCAGTGCCCGTGCAGATATCTATAAAAGAGAGAGAGGTCACCAACGGCACGTCGGTGGGCAAGGGATGGCAGCCTTTGGGTGAGGGTAGGGTCACCGATGAGACGTATAGCTCTCTTTTGAATGGAGTCCAGGATAGCGAGTGTAGAAGCGGCAGCTGCACCCCAGATGTGGGAGCAGTATTCGAGGTTTGGCCTTATTTGTGAAGTATATAAGGTATAGAGATTAGCTGGTGAAAAGTATTTGCGAGCCCGGAAAAGGAAACCTAATTTCTTAGCAGCCGCTTCCGCAATTGATGTGACATGTTGATGCCAGTTAAGATTTCGATCCACAGAAATGCCAACAAGAGAAAACGACTCATTACTTTGAATAACTTGGTTGTTCATTGTGATGGGTCTAGGGCTGGTGTATCTCTTATGAGAAAGAAAGCAAGACTGAGATTTGGTGGGGTTGAATTGTACAAGATTTCTACTTCCCCAGTCTAATATTTTTGGGGGTTCCACGGAGACAGAACCCTCCATGAGTCTGCGATCCTCATCTAATTGGGCTAAAGAGACAGGCTTAGAATATTGTATATTTGAGTGGAGGGTGCTGTCGTCCGCGTAACTTTGAACTGGGTTGGATGTGCTAGAGAGGAGGTCATTGATGTGGAGAAGAAACAAAGTAGGGGCTAAAGCTGAACCTTGAGGAACTCCTGCATTAATTGGATACAGTTTAGAGGAATGGCCATCCACAACAACAGAAATGTTCCTGGTGAAGAGGAAATTTGCTGTCCAGGTACAAAGTTTTGGTGGTAGGCCATAGGCCGGAAGTTTATTAAGCAGCGCTGCGTGCCAAACCTGGTCGAATGCTGTGGATATGTCTAGAGCAACAATCTGAGATTCACCGTGTAGTTCCATAGACTTGTTCCAAGAATGGGTGACAAAGGAAAGGAGGTCGGCAGTCGATCTGCGCTGACGGAATCCATACTGCCTGTCGTGGATTAGACTGTGTTTTTCAAGAAATTTTAGTAATTCGGTGTTTATATACTTTTCCATCACTTTAGAGACGACTCAAAGGAGAGAAATAGGCATGTAGTTGCTAGGAAGCGCTTTGGATCCTTTCTTGGGGATGGGTTGTACTCGAGCAGTTTTCCAGTTACTAGGGAATATGCCTTTATTGTAATATATCTGAAACAGACGAGTCAGGACAGGAGCAAGTTCTGGTGCGCAATTTTTGAGAACAATTGCTGGGATCTCGTCAAGGCCAGAGGCTTTCCTGGTATTAAGAGAAGAGAGCATCTTTCGTACCTTTTTAGTTTTGAAAATGATATCCGTCATTTTATGTGCGACATTGGGCACTGTTGGTGGTTGAACATTTGGAGATGGGTTGAGAGTAGAATTGCTGGCGAACAACGAAGCAAAAAGTTCAGCCTTGCCCAGGGCGGTAGAAACAATTTCATCCCCCGAGACAAGAGGTGGGAACGTGCTTTTGCAGAAATTATTCCCAATAGATTTAGCAATTGTCCAGAAGGGCTTGGTGCCGTTGGAGCTTAAGAGGACTTGGTTTTTGATGTGGTTATTAAACGAGTTTTTTGCCTCAGAAAGAATGCGGGCATAGCGGTCTGAGCGTTTTGTGAGCTTTAATCTTTTCAAGTCTGGCCTTGTCACAGGATTTAGAGAACCAGAGCTTTTGAGTGGCTGAAAAGGTTTTCTGTGTACGTGGAATAAATAATTCCATGCCAGCTTGGATAATTTCGGTGACGTTTTGTGAGATATTAGAGGGGTCAAGATGAGAGAAGCAGACAGACGCCCATGGAAATGAGGAAAAGTAATCCCGAATTTCGTCCCAGTTTGCGGAGTTGTAGTGCCAAACGATACGTGGGTGTGATGACTGTGTGACGTCGGGTTGCATTGCGCAGGAAGCAGTGACCATGCCGTGGTCTGAGCGACCAAGGGGGGCGGTGACTGATATGTTATAGCATTCAGGTTTTGTAGTAAGAAGGAGATCCAAGGGATTTGAGCTGTGTGTTGGGATACGAGGAAAGTAAGTAGGTTGCTGAACCATATTGGCTAAAGAATTGCTGATTGCAAAGGCCTCCGCTGCTCTTCCTTGTGGATCGCTTTTTGAAGATCCTAGCCATTCCTTATGGACATTGAAGTCACCAAGATCAGTGACCTCGGAGGAAGGATATTCAGAAATCAGATAGTCGGTTTTTTCAGAAAGCTAGTCAAAGGGTTGGACAAAGTTGTTGTCAGAAGGTGACCGGTAAATGCAACAGATGAATTTAGTTGCAGCCCTGAGAGAGAGTTTTATCCATAGTATGTCTTTTCTTCCAGATTCTAAATTTGGTGTCTGGTGCAGGCTAGATTGTTACGGACGTATGCGCACACGCCTCCATGCAATCTAAAGGAACTAAGGAGCTCATACCCCGGGAAATTAAGGTGATTAGTGGCTGTTTTGGCACTGATTTGGGTTTCGGTGAGGAAGAGGAGTTGGGGCCTGTTAGCCTGGAGGAAATGGTGGACGGAGTTCAGGTTAGAATTTAGGCCACATATATTCAAAAAGAATATGTTAAATTTCGATGTTGGCGCCCCCTGTACACCACTCTCCCGGAGATCCGAATGGAAGGGTATTTTGCCGCCGGAATATTTTGTACAAGGAGGAGCCATCATCATTTTTGTTTATAAAGGAAACCGACTCATACACCAGACCCGGAAACGTCCGTTGGGACTTCACCGGCCCCTTGATGTAAGGGGTGGTACCTCATTGGGCGTGAAAAAAATCCTTTACTATCACGTAAAGGAAAATTCCACTACCACCTGCTATGGATTTTATTGGGCCAATGTCTACCCCGTTAAAAATAAGATTAATAAAGGGACTATCAATTGTCCAATAGTTATGCTTTTCGACATAGTAGGGGGGATACAAAACATTATCATTTTGTATCCATGCCTATTGTCGGTATATTTAATTAAATCATCACAATTTTTGAGGATAATATTGTTATGTAAACTATCAATTGTAATAATGGGCCGGTTTATTGGTGTGCTCAAAGTTCCTTTTTTTTATCGAGAATCATTACGGAAAATTATGTTAAAAGTAGAAGTCTATTGTTAGACTCCATGGGCTACTGCTTTTTGAACACTTTTTTTGTTATTTGTCTTCTGTTATTGGATTTCATAGCCTACTATCATCAAAACGGTTTTTCTTAAAATTATCAGTGCAAGATTTCTTAAGCATGTTGTTCATCTTTGGAAATCTCTTTTCACAGGCTATCACATGAGAAAAAATCCAATATGGCTGCCATAATAAAAACAAACGTTGATACCTGTAGCTTAAAAAACAAATGATAATCCAAAGTTGAGAATAGCATACAAAGATTACTCTGTAAAAAGTGTCCTGATAATGTGGAAGTCTTAGACATGTCAGATCAACGCCTAGTTAGATATTGAAGAAAAACGAAATCGACAAATTTCGTTTTTTTCAAAATAATTCGAAAACGAAAAGAGGCAGGGCAAAATACAAGTCATATTTGGAACGAGCGTGGAACTCTACAAAACATTGCTATTTTCACCGTCTCTCTATCTCTAATAATAACGGAGATAGCAATACATTCCCATCCAATTTGGGACACACTATATATATATATATATATATATATATATATATATATATATATATATATATATATATATATATATATATATATATACAAGGAAAGGTTAAGGGCAACGCCGCAAGAAGACAACGTGTTTAGAGTTTATTAGCTCGCATTAGTGCGGTATAGCCAGGTGAAGATAGGAACACGCTGGATAAAGGAGCAGAAACACACGGAGTCACAACAGGCAACCAGTGCACAGTTTGCACCTTTATTTGGAAGACCCTAATTTCGAAGGAAATACCCAAAATCGCCACGGAGGCAACAGAAATCAGCTGCGTGGCATCCGGAGCCCAGAAGTTATAATAATTATTATATTATTTTTTTAACGCGGCCAATTATATACTATATACAATGAAAAACCGTAATAAAATCATCAACAAAGGTTGTGGCATTGTATTTGAGCAAGTTGAATGTCTGCACGTTCCGCCCTTCGGAAGGGGTCGCAAAGCCGTCGGTTTCGTGTCCATGCGATGTTGGGGAAGTTAAAGATCCATACCCTCCTTACATAGAGACAGGGTTCGGAAGAATTTCCAGGATAGTGTGGTGAAACTGCTCCCTGGCGTGAGTGATTGGCCATAGTCGCGGAAATAAGGCCGACGTTAGAGTAAAAAAAAGGTTCTTGAAAATCCTCCCTCAGCAGTTCTCTGTTTTCTATAATGGACACCATATATATATATATATATATATATATATATATATATATATATATATATATATATATATATATATATATATATATATATATATATACATATATATATATATATATATATATATATATATATATATATATATATATATATATATATATATATTGTACCTATATGGGAATAATACGTAGATTTTCCACTGCAACACTAACAAATTAAAAAGTCACTTAAAACCTTAAAATACGAAAAGAACATGGAATTATTATCAAGCTCTTCTCTTCACACAAATTTGTGTTAGCGTCAGCACTGTCCGGAACGGGGTGAAAACTGAAAACATTAAAAGTAGTTCAATGTTAATATGGTACTAAATAATAAAATGTGTAAAAAGCCTGGATGCAGCAAGTACGTTATGGTAGTGAATTTCCATAGAAATGATCTGGCACATAATATTTTATTATAACTTTTTTTTCTCGCAACATAGAAATCTAAATTTTGGTGTATAGTTTAAGTTTTATATCGTAAACCTACCTGCCAAATTTGGTTATCTTATCTTTTTTATTTTTTGAGATACAAATTTTTTTCGAATGAAACCTTAAATTTTCCCGGAAAACCTCGTCCGATTTTCCTGACTAACGAAATTATCCAAGCCATTTACAGAAGGAAGGTACATGCCAAATTTTATCAAAATCGGCCGATTATATTTTGAGTTATTGGTGTGATACCTATATATATATATATATATATATATATATATATATATATATATATATATATATATATATATATATATATATATATATATATATATATATATAGTTTATTATTATATAAATAGTACAAAGCATCTTACAAATAAGTCTAAACTTGTGGCTGCAAATGATGCAATTTTGACTAAATTTTAATCTAAATGTCAATTGTTCTAAAGTTCTGTCATCTGATTTCTAATCTCCAAAACTACCTCACCTCATTATGTACCATTACAATTTCTAGAAATATGGATGGTACTTGAAATCAGTTTCTTCATTTTAATCAAAAATTTCTATATTTTAAAACTTGACTCAAATTAAATTCTACATATTTTTCAACAGAAACATTATTTATATATATATATATATATATATATATATATATATATATATATATATATATATATATATAATATATATATATATATATATATATATATATATATATATATATATATATATATATATATATATATATATATATATATATATATATATATATATATATATTGAAACTAACCCCGAATATGAGTTCTAGGGGTTCTAGGGGTCCTAGTTCGCGCTCATTTGCAAGCAATTTTTCAAAATTCAAAAGTCGAGATCTCCCCATTAGTGAATTTTTTCTACGAAAATTTACTAAAATGTATTATAGTCTTTGATTCTAGAATACTGTGGTCTGTGTAAGCGCAGTCGTAATGTTTGTAAATAATGCTATCACATAGTTTGTTAGACCGGCGTTCCATTCATTTGTCTTGAGCGGTATTTTTACCGCTCACTGCAGTGTTAAAAGCAATGGTTTTTTCCCCACTATTTTAAACACATGGGTGGGGGACTGTATTGTATACCAATACAGCTCTATCGACTGAAGTGTTCGGAAATATCAACGCACACCTAACCCGAATTCATTCCCAGTTGCTATTGACCTACTCATATTCTCGGAATCAAGACGTGGTACCTACTTCATTCCAAGTCACTATTAACCGACTATTTATGAAATCAAATAAGTAAATTAAATCGATTGTCATAAAATATGTAGTGTATGTGTATTAAGACTAAGAGAAAAAGAAATAAAACATATTTAACTGTGCACATTTTGATTATATTTTAGGGTGTGCGGCGCACACCTAGCTCACTAGGAGAAATCGCCACTGATGATTTTTGGGTTCATTTTAAGAAGAAAACGTATGTCCTAACTTTTGAGATACATGGTGGTAAAGTTTTTAAAAATAAGTAACCTTCAATAATATCTGTAATTCCACTCTAGATATTTTAATGAAATTTCGTACACTGATAGTGTGTATCAAGAGTCATTTTTTCATGTACCGCATTTATTTTTATTTCCACCAGAGACGTTCGTGCGGAATCTTCCTGCATATTTTTGCAGATATGATATCTCTTAAAATAAAAATTATTTTTGAAATAATCATTAATTTCTAAGCAAATTTGATTACTTGATTTTTTTCAGTTCGATGCACGGTTTTCGCCCAAAAAAATAAAATCTATTTCTCTGCACGCTCATAACAATATCGTTAATATGACAATACAATGTAGAGAAATAGTACAGTTACTCTGATACTTACAAAAATATAGCATTTTCAACAAGTTTTCCCGGATTTTCCACCGGAAAAACTTGAGCATAAAGGCTGATTAACGAACTGGATCTCGGTTTTTGCCCAAACAATATTTTTGCCAAGTTTGATTGAAATCAGTTTAGTATTTTTTGAGTTATCGCTCGGATACCTACACACACACACACACATATATATATATATATATATATATATATATATATATATATATATATATATATATATATATATATATATATATATATATATATATATATATATATATACCTAAGCAACAAATTAAGGCAGGTTAACCAGCACTGGAGTCCAAATAACCTAATCAAATTGTAATTTAGTTATAATTAACCAAAATGTTGGCTTGATTGTCATAATCACCACAAATTTGAGAATGCAGCTCACAATTAGCCCATTTTTGACTATTAAAGTGACTCCAAAGTCAGTAACTTATAAGTAACTAAATTGGGTAAAGTTTGGTTCAATTTTACTTATAAATATGCTTAAATATAATTTTGAGTTTCAATTCCACAATTGGTAATTTTTAGCTCAAAGTGTGTCCTAAGTTGAACTGAAAAGTGACTACTAAGTCCAGGCACCTAAAATACCTATTTTATGGTAATTTACTACCTAACATTAGCTTTGCAATACGTCTCTGTCGTATAGTAAATTGGAGGTCTTCTTATGAAGTCCAGATTACATATATATTACCAATTTAACTGTAATACAACACAAGAAATATTTTGGGCACCAAGATACCCTAAAATGGCTTTCTGGTTGGCCAAACAGTCATCATTACTGCAGAAGTGATCTTCCAAGTCAAATTGCCTACATCAAAGTTGAAAATACCCATAAAATCAGACTTCAAATGAAAAAAAGTCCTCAAACTTTGAAGTGTACAGCAGTGAAATTAATTTGTGAATGTTGAAGGTGTTTCAGTTGATTAACTTAATTAATAAAAGTTGTATTCTTCAGTCACAGTCTCTGTATAAATCCTAAAAACGTATAACAACTTCATAGATTACTGCTATATGGAAGAAAAGCTGCTGATTTAGAATCAGCACGTTTACCCATTCAATCAAAGACATCCGTTTTCATGCCAATGGAATGAAGCATAAATTTTTTTTAATGAAGATTCGCTAATTATGGTGGTCTTCTATCACAGGTATATAAAATAAGACATGTTTCACATATTTTTCTCAGTAGTTCTTTCGATATTTTACGTCAAAGAAAATTGAAACCATCGCTAGTCTAATGCGAATGCCGCCTACCTTTATAGCGAAAACTATAATAATAATTTTTGTGTGTAAAATATTTAAAGCAAATTTATTAGACCTAAGAAACCGACGTTAACAAAACAAAACTTCAAAATAAAACATGTTTTTGCGAATATAATTGAAGTAACATTATAAAATGTCTGAAATGCATGAAATTGCATCGTGGAGTAAGTAAATGGTCGGCCTTTGAGGCTGCAGTAGATGATTGACGGTATATTAATTCAATAACGAGAGGGATTTAATCGTTCCTCTTGTGTAATGCAGTATCATCCTTAAATGGGTGTATGGGGCTTCCTGGAAATCTGACTGGGCAGTCCGTGCGACAATGGACAATGATGGCTACTGCCACTATCTTCAACAATATTCAAATTAATTGGTAGTTAGTTCTTTGCCTGTTGAAGGGAAAACTCGTTATCTGTGTGTGATGGACAAAGCAGTGATTGGTGATTTGTTCGAGTTTTATTATTTAGAAGTATGTGACTATATGTGCATATTATGTATGTTATAACTAGCAACACAACTCTGTTGGTAAGAAAAAGTATTTGTTTTGTAAAACATATAGTGTACACCTTTATATGTGACATTTTCGATTCAAAATTAACACTAAGATTTTTATGCAGATCATTTCTAGATCTATACAGCCCTCAATAACTCTTTGCAATATATGGATCTTGTCAATCAAGATCTGAGAAGTTTATCAAACTTGGCATAATGTCATTTAATTCAAATAAATGTTCAAGAGTTTATAACTCTTCTGTTCTTTTACTTACCGGCGAAGCTGTGCGACACACTTTATAAGGCAATGCTAAAATATAGATAGATAGAAAGATACACACACACTAACAAATATATATATATATATATATATATATATTATATATATATATATATATATATATATATATATATATATATAGGGTAACTGATAAGTGGTTGATCGCTTAAATGCTTTAATCTATGGTAACCCACGTCAATTACATCGATAATTAACTAGTGTGCTGGATTGGGATTGTCAAATAAAGTACAATATTTGCATTCCACAGGCAATGTTAAAAAGTGAGTACATAGCCGCTGCATATTTTGTGCGAAAACAAAAATCAGCGTGTCAACATTTGTGCCCCTTTACTGGATTGTCACCGCTTAGCTCGCCAACAATATATACTGTTTTTCGTCCCAGGTTGTTGATTGTGACAAAAACCATGGTGCGTTTACGTCAACACCAAGAAAGAATGGCTTAGTTCTAATAGAAAGGCTTTCTGATCAAAAGTTGGTACCTATCCGCACAAGCTGATATTGTGCATTTGCATACTATTGATAATAGTAAAGAAATGTGAGGGCAAAAATTATCAGTATCGTGAAAAATTACAAATCAATTTAATTTCAAAGACGTTTATTTTGAAAATTTGGCAGCAAAAAAATTCTACAAATATTGTAAAAAACTTATGTTAACTTAACTAAGAAAGTCTCACAAACTATTCTCAAAATGGTTACCTCCATTTCTTATACACGCACGAGCTTCTTTACAATTTTCTGTTTTAATAATACTACTAGAAAAATTGCTTTTGATTTGTCCTGCTGCTTGTTGAATTCTGCAAAACAGTTGCTCTCGTGTGTGAGTCTCCACTTCGTAAACGATTTGTTTTATATGACCCCATACATAGAAATCTATTGGAGTTAAATCTGGACTCTTTGGCGGCCACAGTATTGGTCCTCCCCTCCCAATCCACTTGTTTGGAAACCAGCGATCTAATAACGCCCTCACGTTGCGACAATAGTGTGCCGGACACCCGTCTTGCTGGAAAATCATATCACATATGTTTGCTAGTGGTACGTCATCCAGTAACTCCATAAGATCATGTTATAAGAAATTTTCATAGTCTTCACCATTTAGGTTGTCTGGAAAGAAATGCGGACCTATCAGATTGTTATCAATCACACCAATCCAAACATTCACACTGCATCGTCTTTGATAACTTGCTACCTTAGTTATTCTGGGGTTCTCCATAGAGCACAAATGAGAATTATGACAATTAAATATTCCTTCGTTAGTGAATTTTGACTCGTTGGTCCACATAATTCTAGACAGGAAATTTCTATCTTCATTATCTGCGTTCAACAGGAAATCGCAAAATTGGAGCCCTAGCTGCAATCCTTGAACTGGCGTGTAATGGTAAGGGTGCCGTACTTCCCGATACAGCACTGACCTTACTTTCCGCTGCGAGACGCCCAGAGAAGAGGAAACTTTCCTAGTGCTTGTCGTGGGATCGTCTTCGAAAGAATCCAAAATTTTCTCATCTACCCTAGAATTGAGCCTCAATGTTGAAACTTCACGATAAATTTCATTTAAGGAGCCAGTTTCATGAATCCGTCTGTATGTTCTTCCAAACACTGTGAAATGGGGTACGCGCCTATCTGGAAAGCGCCGTACATATTCACGTTTAGCTTCAGCCGCATTTCCACTACATAAACCGTAAATTAATAAAATATCTGCACATTCAGCATTCGTAAATGTGGCCATCATCAAATCGAACAACTTTTTCTTCTTCTTATTATTATTTTTTATTTCAACAACACACCACGAGGGCTACAGCCTAAATACTATCGTACCGTGGTTGTCGACAAGGAGGAAAGAGGCAACTTGTTAATTCTAGACTTGAAGGTTTGGAGGTTCGGAGGAGAAGGAAAAACATGCGCCGGTAAGGAATTACAAAAGAGCGGGCATAACAAGATGTTCTATGTCTGGTGACCTGGACAGTAAAACGCTGCATTCGCTCTGTTCCCCTGGTAGACCTGTTGGGGGCAACTGGTGGAGGAACTATGGAAGAAAGCCCCTCTGAGCAGTGCCGGTGCAGATATCTATAAAAGAGAGAGAGAGAGATCACCAACGGCACGTCGGTGGGCAAGGGATGGCAGTCTTTGGGTGAGGGTAGGGTCACCAATGAGACGTATACAGCTCTGTTCTGAATGGAGTCCAGGATAGCGAGTGTGGAAGCGGCAGCAGCACCCCAGATGTGGGTGCGGTATTCGAAGTTTGGCCTTATTTGTGAAGTATATAAGGTATAGAGATTAGCTGGTGATAAGTATTTGCAAGCCCGGAAGATGAAACCTAATTTCTTAGCAGCCGCTTCTGCAATTGATGTGACATGTTGGTGCCAATTGAGATTTAGATCCACAGAAATGCCAACAAGTGAAAAGGACTCATTACTTTGAATAACTTGGTTCATTGCTTTGAATAACTTGGTTGTATATTCACGTAAGCCACAACTTAAGTATTACACGCGTTAACAATCAAATGTGACAAATGTCTCAGTAAATTATAATTGACATTTTGCTATTATTTCCATAGCAACCTTAAATAACTTCCAAACTATATCCTTAACTTGCAAACTATATGGCAAATGAATAAAATGTACCTATGTCGCATCATTTCATGTGAGATATCTATGTAACTAGAAGACAATCAACAATTCGTACATCCTTAGAAAGCTAGAGGACCAGCGTAGTTTTTACAGTATTTGCAGACATTTTTTGTTATTAAATTTTTAAAATAAACGTCTTTGAAATGTTAAATTGATTTGAAGTTTTTCACGATACTGATAATTTTTGCCTTCACATTTCTTTACTATTATCCGGTTCGACATAGTAATGATTGCACAGCGTGAGCTAATGTCTACACTACCTGAAAGAAAAGAAATGGTGGAAGTGCTTACCACTTCTTCTACAATTTGAATATTAGTATCAACACATGATGCATCTTCGAAAAATAATTAAAAGTGAAATAACTCGAAAACCAGAAACTCGAAAATGTGATATAAGATTTATTATGTTGGAAAAGAGATGTGCTATCACTGTCTCAAAGGAATGCTACCACTTGCCAGTCACCCTATATATATATATATATATATATATATATATATATATATATATATATATATATATATATATATATATATATATATATATTATATATATATATATATATATATATATATATATATATATATATATATATATGTGTTCAGAAAGATTTCCGCGGTCTTTAATGTGAGACATACTTGGTTCTCGGGTTGAACCGCGTCCAGAATTTATGAAAACTCGACGTTTCGGCTCCTGTTTTGGAGCCATTTTCAAGAGGTAAAGGAAATATGTAAGGACACTCTAAGGCCTCAATCTGCCTACTCCTTAGAGTGGTGGACAATGGTGGGGAAAGGAAATATGTAAGGGCACTCTAAGGCCTCAATCTGCCTACTCCTTAGAGTGGTGGACAAAGGTGAGTAAAGGAAATATGTAAGGACATTCTAAGGCCTCAATCTGCCTACTCTTTGGACAAACAAATAGTCGCATCCACAATATAATATATGAACACACCCTCGCAGTTAGAAAATCCGACCCCTCATCGGCGATGGCCATGCTTTATACTCATACAGGGCACAAAATCGACTTCGATAATGCCAAAACCATAGCACTGGCTTACAAATTCAAAACGAGAATTATCCGCGAAGCAATCGAGATTGAAAAACGTCCCGATTGTTTAAATAAGACAGGTGATGGTCTTCGCCTTCCGACTACTTGGAAACCTATTATATCTTCTATACAAACACACAAAAAGAAAATAAATTCCACAGACAATTTTATTTCCCTATTATCTGCCTCAACAAATGCCGGTAACCCTCTTAATCCTCCTCATCCTCTAAGTACCGTGACCAACTTAACTGACGGTGACCCCACTACTTTCACTGATAACGAAGCAGGTAGACGGAACGACATATATAAGACAAGACTTGCAACGAACTGCCAGACCTTTCTGAGGCCTAGGGTTGAACACACTGAGACCTCACAGACGATCTCCGGCGAGATTTGGGGAGTGGGCAGATTGAGGCCCCGTAATCGAGCTACCACAACCCAACCCACATTTGTCCACCGCTCTAAGGAGTAGGCTGATTGAGGCCTTAGAGTGTCCTTACATATTTCCTTTACCACTTGAAAATGGCTCCAAAACAGGAGCCGAAACGTCGAGTTTTCATAAATTCTGGACGCGGTTCAACCCGAGAACCAAGTATGTCTCATATATATATATATATATATATATATATATATATATATATATATATATATATATATATATATATATATATATATATAGATATATATATATATATATATAGGGTTTCTTACGGTAGGCGTTCGTTATAAGTTTTTGTGGTTAAAAAAACTTAGAAATCTGAATTAAGTGAGTTCAACGTTATTCAAAATTATATTTTATTTTAAAATAGTTTCAAGATCATACCACTTTTGGTTATACCGGAAGTAACCATTATCTTTCTATTTTTAAATAGGGCACCCAGCATATCATTTTTGGATTCCAGAAAAAATTTCATTGATGAGTTTTATCAGGTTTCCGTTTACCTGTTTTTAACTGTTGCTTAGATATCGTGATCCTTTGGAGATTTTGTAAGATATAGCCCTATATTCAACACTGCGCCTTTTACCAATTTTCGACTGGTGGTAAGCACTTCTGGCGTAGACGGAGGCACAAGAATGGTATTTTCGTAATACACATTGACCATTGATTTATCGCACAAGCTGTCCAAAAATTGATGATCAATTACATCATTGTCAAAGTAGAAAAAGTTCATTTTTTCAAATATGACACTCTGTATATTATTAGATTGTCGGATGCAGAATTTGATTCTGCATACATTCGCTATACCTATTTCCTATTTCCAAAGGTTATATACATAATTTCTACATACAGACTTGGAGACTACTTCTTTGGCTTCACTGTTGGTTTTTGTAGGTGACGGACGTAGCCAGCGCGTGAGCTAACTGGAGCAAGTGGCCCTTATGAATTCTGGAAGTTCTAGGATGTTCTTCAATGCTTCTGTGACTATAGTTTCGCTGCTTGACAGCATTTTCAGACAGATCAAAATTGAATTAGTACGAAATCATGACAACTATAAATAAATATCTGTTGCTATGTTATGATATGATGTTTTGATCAAAAAATTTTATCAACTTGAAAATAAAATGAAACACAGATGACAGATGAGGTTTTCAAAATGTCTATGTGATGTATTTAACATAAAAACTAGAACTAGCCTATAATAACTATGATAACAGTTACAACAATAAAATAACTAAACAATAACTGTATAAAAGTAGTCTCTATATAACGAAAATATCGACATACATCAACTCATTATTTTATTACAACTTTTTTGAAATAATAGTTAAATTTATTTTCTTTGACATATTTAATTAGAAAGAAGAATATCCAAGAAAGGGGAATTCATTAAATCAGTTTGCTCGTTTAAAACAAGGTAGTTATTGTCGTGTGTGTGCCGTTTGACTTCTAAAACTTCAAAAAAGTCTAGTTTACGTTTGTCATTATAAAAATGTAGTGGTTGTATGCGGTTATTTATTGTAGGTCTATGTTCGGTATCAATAATATGTTTTGCAAATGTAGATTTTTCAGCGTGGTTATTTCTAAATGCAGAAATATGTACTTTGTATCGGGTGTTAAAATTTCTAGAAGTTTGACCTATGTAGATTGCGTTACAATGTGTACAAGCTAATTTATAAACTCCAGCTTTTGTCAGGAAACAAGATTTTTCTTTCGCGTTAAATAACAAATCCCGTGTCGTGTTGTAAGATTTAAAAGCTACCTTTGTATTTGTACAGGTGTTTAAAATTTTTGAAATGTTTTCTGAAATGGTTCCAAAATAAGTTATCGAAACGTATCTGTTGTCTTCTTTGTCTCTAATATTTGGATAAATTAAATTAATCGCTAATTTGTATTCTTTTCTCTCTATCATTTTATCTATTATTTTAACAGAGTAGCCATTATTAAATGCTGTTTGCTTAATTATTGAAATTTCTTTTTCAAAATTGTTTTGTGACATAGGTATTGAAAATGCACGATGTATCATAGAATGGTAGGCTGACAGCTTTTGTGAAAAAGGGTGACATGAATCGTATGGTATGGTTGTGTCAGTGTAAGTTGGTTTCCTATATATTGAAAAGTCAAATGTATTATTTTCTAACTTTCTAATTGTTAAGTCTAAAAAATTTATACAACTGTTAGCTCCTTCTTCTAAAGTAAACTTAATATTTGTGTGAAATTAATAAAATTTAAAAATTCATTTAATTCTGTATGACTACCTTAAAAACATGCTAAAATATCATCTACGTATCTGTACCAAAAGACAATATTATGTGAAAGTTCTGATGTTAAAATTTGGTTTTCTAAGTTTTCCATAAATATGTTGGCTAATAAAGGTGACAACGGACTACCCATAGGCAGACCTTCATTTTGCATATAAATTTTCTTATTAAATTTAAAATAGTTTTGTTTTATACAATAATGAATCTTTTTAATGAATGTATAAAACAAAACTATTTTAAATTTAATAATAAAATTTATATGCAAAATGAAGGTCTGCCTATGGGTAGTCCGTTGTCACCTTTATTAGCCAACATATTTATGGAAAACTTAGAAAACCAAATTTTAACATCAGAACTTTCACATAATATTGTCTTTTGGTACAGATACGTAGATGATATTTTAGCATGTTTTCAAGGTAGTCATACAGAATTAAATGAATTTTTAAATTTTATTAATAACTTTCACACAAATATTAAGTTTACTCTAGAAGAAGAAGCTAACAGTTGTATAAATTTTTAGAAAGTTAGAACATAATACATTTGACTTTTCAATATATAGGAAACCAACTTACACTGACACAACCATACCATACGATTAATGTCACCCTTTTTCAAAAAAGCTGTCAGCCTACCATTCTATGATACATCGTGCATTTTCAATACCTATGTTACAAAACAATTTTGAAAAAGAAATTTCAATAATTAAGCAAACAGCATTTAATAATGGCTACTCTGTTAAAATAATAGATAAAATGATAGAGAGAAAAGAATACAAATTAGCGATTAATTTAATTTATCCAAATATTAGAGACAAAGAAGACAACAGATACGTTTCGATAACTTATTTTTGAACCATTTTAGAAGACATTTCAAAAATTTTAAACACCTGTACAAATACAAAGGTAGCTTTTAAATCTTACAACACGACACGTGATTTGTTATTTAACGTGAAAGAAAAATCTTGTTTCCTGACAAAAGCTGGAGTTTATAAATTAGCTTATACACATTGTAACGTAATCTACATAGGTCAAACTTCTAGAAATTTTAACACCGGATACAAAGTACATATTTCTGCATTTAGAAATAACCACGCTGACAAATCTACATTTGCAAAACATATTATTGATACCGAACATTTACCTACAATAAATAACCGCATACAACCACAACATTTTTATAATGACAAACGTAAACTAGACTTTTTTGAAGCTTTAGAAGTCAAAAGGCACACACACGACAATAACTACTTTGTTTTAAACGAGCAAACTGATTTAATGAATTCCCCTTTCTTGGATATTCTTCTTTCTAATTAAATATGTCAAAGAAAATAAATTTAACTATTATTTCAAAAAAGTTGTAATAAAATAATGAGTTGATGTATGTCGATATTTTCGTTATATAGAGACTACTTTTATACTGTTATTGTTTAGTTATTTTATTGTTGTAACTGTTATCATAGTTATTATAGGATAGTTCTAGTTTTTATGTTAAATATTGACATACATCACATAGACATTTTGAAAACCTCATCTGTCATCTGTGTTTCATTTTATTTTCAATTTGATAAAAATTTTTGATCAAAACATCATATCATAACATAGCAACAGATATTTATTTGTAGTTGTCATGATTTCGTACTAATTCAATTTTAATCTGTCTGAAAATGCTGTCAATCAGCGAAACTATAGTCACAGAAGCATTGAAGAACATCGTAGAACTTCCAGAATTCGAAGGGCCACTTGCTCCAGTTAGCTCACGCGCTGGCTACGTCCTTCGCCTACAAAAACCAACAGTAAAGCCAGAGAAGTAGTCTCCAAGTCTGTATGTAGTATGGACAAGTTTCACCAAGTAAGGGCAACAACAATCAATGAATACATAATTTCTATTTTGATGTGATTTTTGAAAAAGTTCGTTCTTTCAAATGTAACACCTGTATATTATTCGATCGTCGGATGCAGAAATTAATTCTGCATCGTCTCGCTATAACTTTCCTATACCTATTTCCAACAGTTATTTTCTTAATCCATATCTACTAATTTAATGTGATTTCTGGCATAAACCGAAACATCGTTTGCTTTTCAAAACAAAATGAACATGACTGAAACGACAGAAATTGACTTTAATCACAACATTAAACAAAACAAAATTTAGAATGATATAACAAATGAAAAATTGAAACTGAAGCATCAGTTCAACCAGACATTCCTTACAAAGATATTGGAAACTTGGAGATAACGCATTTCGCCCAAGACCCTCTCCGGTTAATCGCATTTTGACCTATTCCACAATTTTAAATAATATACAGGGTCTCCTATTTGAAAAAAAATAAGTTTTTGCCTTTTTGGCGTGTCACGTTAAAATCATCAATTTTAAACCGCCCTGTATAACACGAAATGAATTTGTTTAGGTAACTATTAAATACCAGGCTTTTGCAAACTGCGCCCAAAATTTTAGTAGTACCATTTTTCTGACAAAAAAATTAAATATATATTATCACGGAAACCGATGTAGATATGTATAGTAAGCTATTAAGAAAAAGCCTGGACGCAGCAAGTGCGTTATGGTAGTGAATTTTCATAGAAATGATCTGGCACACAATATTTTATTATAACTTTTTTTTCTTGTAACAAAGAAAAATAAATTTTGGTGTGTAGTTTATCTTTTCTATCGTAAATCCACTTACCAAATTATTATCATAGCTTTCTTATTTTTTTAAATAATTTTTTTTTCGAATGAAAACTCAAAATTTTCCTGAAAAACCTCGCCCAATTATCCTGACTAACGAACTTGTCCAAGCCATTTACAAAAGGAAGGCACATGCCAAATTTTATCAAAATCGGCCCATTATTTTTTGAGTTATCGGTGTGATACATATATATATATATATATATATATATATATATATATATATATATATATATATATATATATATATATATATATATATATATATATATATATATATATATATATATACTTAGCCGCAAAAATAACGCACAACCAAAAATTATGCTCAATTTCAAAGCTGATTTTCTCGCGAACCGATTAATCGATTTCGTTAATTATTATTTTTTCAACTGTAGATTTTTTCTTTGGTAATTGCACTGTGAAGAACTTTTTATTCAGATTTCAGTTTAGGGCTTATACAGGGTGCAAAAATGAGAAAAGTTTTTTTACGTTAAATTTGAGACACCTTGTAGCCTTATGTTTTCTGAACATTTTGTTTGTTAAATTTCTCTGTTATCTGCAATATCAAAGAAAATACACAGTTTTATACCAGAACATGTTTCTTTTTCATTAATCACAGTTTTACTGGATACTTATTTGGTTTAATACACACATTACTCTATGATAAACAAACAATATCAGCAAATGTCAGTTTGACAATTCCTTTATTTATTTATATACCTATCGTCTTAAACTTTATAATTAAGTTCATAATTTGTGATCTATTGTTCTTTCGTGAAAATGGAACGTGTTAGAAAGAATATGACTCGTGATGAATGTGTTCAAGCAGTGACGTTAGATAATGAAGGAGTAAGCCACAACGCTATTGGTTTGAGATTAGGATTTCCACACACAACAATTTCTCGTGTTGTCCAACGCTTTAGGGAAACTAATGACTATGACATACGTCCACGACAAGGCTGACCTCGGGGAACTGTCAAGATCGCTATTTTAGACTGCGTGCTTTAAGAGAACGTTTCACCACGTCAAGGAAACTTTTGCCACAACTCTGTGCAGTTCATAATATTCAACCAAGTATTGTTACTGTGAGGATACGTCTTTCTGAACACAATTTACAGGTCTCAGTTCCAGCGACAGGCCCTGGATTAAATGCAGACCACCGCAGAGCTAGACTGCAATTCGCCAGGGAGCATGTAAACTGGACTATTGAGGACTGGGAACACGCTATATTTACAGACGAATCTAGGTTTTGTCTATATAGCTCCGATAGACGTCTAAGAGTTATCCGCTGGCCAGGTGAGCGTTATGCACAGTGCAACATACGTGAAACATCTTTATTTAATGAAGACTCTGTGACGTTTTGTGCTGGAATTTCCTCCACAGCACGAACGAATCTCGTACCTTTACATGGGGGTGCTTTAAATAGCAAAAGATATATCAATGACGTTTTGCCTGAACACGTTGTCCCTTTCGCTCCGTACATTGGGAATAATTTTTTACTATTGCACGATAACGCAAGACCTCATGTAGCACGGATCGTCAATTAATATTTACATGAAGTAAATATTCGAACTGTTAATTGGCCACCGCACAGTCCCGATATGAATCCTATTGAGCACTTATGGGATATTATTGGTAGGGCACTCAAACAGCATCAACCCCCTTCTGCCAACCTGCAAGATGTCGAAATAATGGTTACCGATATTTGGAATGGACTTGACCAAAATCAAATATCCAATTTAATATCGAGCATGTCTTGGCGATGTAAAGCAGTTATTAGAAGTAGAGGTGGAAACACGCGCTACTAATGTACTTTTTTGGTATGTATTGTTAATTACTGTTAGTGTTATTCTTAGTTTAATGTTGTCAAAATGTTATTTTAATGAAAAAGAAACATGTTCTGGTATAAAACTGTGTATTTTATTTGATACTGCAGATATCAGAGAAATTTAAAAAGGAAAATGTTCAGAAAACATGAGGCTACAGTATGATTTCATTATGCATCCGTTGTTGTGGCTCATGGTCCCTACAGGGTGTCTCAAATTTAACGTAAAAAAACTATTCTCATTTTTGCACCCTGTATAAGCCCTAAACTGAAATCTGAATAAAAAGTTCTCCACAGTGCAATTACCAAAGAAAAAAGCTACAGTTAAAAAAATTATCGAAATCGATTAATCGGTTCGCGAGAAAATCAACTTTGAAATTGAGCATAATTTTTGGTTGTGCGTTATTTTTGCGGCTAAGTATATATATATATATATATATATATATATATATATATATATATATATATATATATATATATATATATATATATATATGCATCTATCTTACCACTTAAAAATTGGAACTGACCCCTGGATATGGGTGTCTCTAAAAGCAAATTGGTACCATCAATGACATGAGCCACCCTGTGATTGTCATTGTTCTTAGAAAGTAGCATATGGTCTTTTGTTTTGCCTGCTTCCCTATGAGAATAGCATGACGAACTAGAGTAATAGTAGTAGCAGAAGTAGAAGTAGTAGAAGCAGTAGGAGCAGTAGGAATAGGAGTAATAATGATAGTAGTAGTAGTAGTAATAGTGAAACGTTAACTCGTAAATTAGCTCTTACTTTCGCTCTCAATATGACACTGAAATAATAATAATTGGTAACATGAGTCTTTAGGACAGTTGGTACTAATTACTTTTGAACACTAATTAACACGTGAGTCAGACCTCCAAATAAAAACGAAAATAGCAGATTTTCGTCACGTTGTGTAATTTTTCCGCCTTTAATCAACAACCTGAAATTCAATAAGTGTCTACATTTGGTGATGTAAGTTCGCTTTTAATAAGTGAACAGCTTAATCTACGGCTGAATCTTGCGCCTTTAAAATAAAAAAAGTCTGGATGCAGCAAGTGCATTATGGTAGCCAATTTTCATAAAAATCTTTTAAATTTGAAAAAATTCCAAAAACTCAATATTTTCTACCAAAAACCTGTATATTCAAGAATAACGAAGATGCTTTGATGAAATTAGGTACATATGATGCTGATATAAAGAGTTTGTTACAAAGACGCAACAGGGAAGATGCTAGGTTTGTAAGGAATTAGGTTAATGAAATTTTCTTTTATGAAAATCATCTACCAAAATATATCCTGACTTCCCAAAAGATCTCAGCACTAAGCAAAAGTCGTCCAATTGCAAACAGGTCTTTGAAAGTGAAAGTGAGTATTTTCCTAGAGCGTGATTTCGTTATGTGGATGATACTTTCGCTGTGTTTAACACAAATATTTGCAGAATAGAAATTGGATTCTATAAAATTTACCCACTAATTAGACATTAATATTAAATTATCCTTTCTGGATGCACTAGTTATCAAAAAAATGTTCGGGACGCAGCAAGTGGTAGTGAATTTTTATTAAATGTTTCAAAATTGAATAACTCAATTTCCTATAAATCTAGAAAGTTGAATTTTAGTGCGTAGTAAGGCCTTTAACAAAAAAACATATCCACGAAATTTCATTAAATTATCTTTGTAAGTTTCGGATACAAATTTTTTTCTCGAAAGTAAACTTAAAATTTGAATAACTCAATTTTTTGTAAACTTTGAAACACACGTGTCAAATTTCATTAAAATATTAACCTTATGGGTTAATAGCAAATTGGGCTATTCAAATATGAAGCATTTGATCAAAATTCGCTACCATAACGCACTTGCTGCATCCAGAATTTCTTGTCTTACAAACATGCATTATATTTCGATGGAAAATGCAAAAATGCAATAACATAAGGCGTGTTTGATTAAAAAAAAAGAAAATTTGTATCACCAACGAGCTATGGGCCACCCTGTGATTGTCGAAATAATTTTTTAAGGTGTAACTCAAGACACCCTATAATTAATATATACACATTTTTTTCATATCTTGTATAATAACGGATATATTGAGGTTTATTGATTTTTTACGAAAATTCGACAAAAATTATATACCATTAAACGATAAACTCCATAGCTAAGGCTACTGCCAAGCATCAGAGAAAGGGTCTATTTGAAATGAATCTTCTGGAAACATTTTAGTAAAATGAAGAACAATGACGGTTGAAACTAAGACTTCAGTGTTTGTAAAACATCCTTTTTAAGACATTTGATTTCCATAGCCCGTATTAGATTCAAGTTATTTGCCTAAATGTTGTCGATTCTGACATTTTAAATCGCTACTTTGACGTTTTGTGGAAAACCCCAATTTATTTTTCTTTAAATGCCCATAACTTTTTTTGTCTTTTGACCTACAGAGTTGAAATTTGGTAGGAACTTACCTATAAGGATGTAAACCCGCGTACCAAATTTGGTTGCTCTTACTTTGTTAATTCCGGAGATATAAATTTTTTTCGAAAGAAAACACAAAATTTTCCGGGAAAATCTGGGCAGTTTTTCCTGGCTAACGAACTTATCCAAGTCATTTGCAAAAGGAGTTTATTCACAAAATTTAATCAAAATCGGCCCATTATTTTTTGAGTTATCGGTGTGATATATATATATATATATATATATATATATATATATATATATATATATATATATATATATATATATATATATATATATATATATATATATATATAAACATATAACAATTGAAACTGACCCCGGATATGTGTTCTAGGGGGCCTAATTAGCGCTCATTTGAAGAAATTTTTTCAAAATACAAAAGTCGGAATCTCCTCATTACTGAATTTTTTTTAAGAAAATTCACTAAAAGGCATTTACCAAGTTTCATCAAAAATCATTATTTTTTGGGTTATCATTTGCATACACACACACACACACACACACACACAAACACATACATACATATATACATATATATATATATATATATATATATATATATATATATATATATATATATATATATATATATATATATATATATATATATATATATATATATATATATATATATATTGGAATATTGCACTACACTGTAATCAGTTTTAAATATACACTTTATTTGTTTGCTGTACGTTTGTTATTTCTTATTGGTTTGCATGGACTGCAGTTTCGAACTGTCCCGGTTCATCATCAGCACGCTACTGACTGTTATCGCTCTCAGACGTAGACCACACAGGAGAGATAACAGTCAGTAGGGTGCTGATGATGAACCGGGACGGTTCGAAACCGCAAACCAATAAAAAATCACAAACGTACAGCAAACAAATAAAGTATATATATATATATATATATATATATATATATATATATATATATATATATAAAAATATATATATATATATATATATATATATATATATATATATATATATATATATATATATATATATAAATATATATATATATATATATATATATATATATATATATATATATATATATATATATATATATATATATATATATATATATATATATATAAACAGATAAAAATTGAAACTGGCCCGGATATGTGTTCTAAGGGTCCTAGTTCGCGTTCATTTGATAAAATTTTTGCAAAGTCTCACCATGGATACCTTTATTAGTGAATTTTTATTTTAAAAAAATCACTAATAAGGACACTTTAGAATTCGATGTCCATAGAAAAAAAACCACCACGCCAACCTACATTCCGAATGACTCACATAATGTTACCTAATAAATTTTTAGTTGAATAAAGAACCTTCATAAAGTAGCTGCATCCGCCACGTAAAAAACTATAGTATTCTATTTGAGAAAAATATAATTTTTGGTATTACTCCTTTTGTACACACTTTATACTTAAAAATAACTTTGGGTTGAAGCAAATATCAACACGTTATAAGTCTCATTGGGATTTTTTATCAGGTACAACGGTTTAGTAACTATGGACCGACGCGCGCTTATTGGACCACCTGTATATATATATATATATATATATATATATATATATATATATATATATATATATATATATATATATATATATATTGTGTGTGTTATTATTATTATTATGTTTCATTGTCCCAAATCCTTTCAGACATATATACAGTTACAATACTAATGGTTTTTTGAGAAAAGTAGGTAGAATTCGGACAAGCCGCCCTTCCACTCGACCTAATAACTAAAAGTAACAAAAAAAAACTCTAGACGCAGCAAGTACGTTATGGTAGTGAATTTTCATAAGAATTGTACACTTTTAGTAAGATATATTATTAAAACTAATTCTTTAAATTTAAATGGACCTTGCGGATCGGTTTTAGAGTCCCAGTTAGCGATTATTTGAAAAAATTTATATTTTATATGGAGCTACTAAATTAAAATTTGGTCTTAGATATAATATGTAGGTACTGCAAGTGCCTTTAAAAAATTTTGTTACAAATTTCATTAAAGTTACAAACGTTTTTCAGAAAAAATAAATGATTTACAAAGGGAATGTACCTGTCGAATTGTAAAAATATGTAAGTACTGCAAGTGTCTTAAAAAAATGTGTTACAAATTTCATTAAAGTTACAAACGTTTTTCAGAAAAAAATAATTATTTACAAAGGGAATGTACCTATCATATTATAAATATGGCAGGTATTTTTCCTTATTAATTGCTTGGATCGTGTTGTTTTAGTCAACCCATCCAGTTTTTGCAAACAATAAGCAACAAAAAGGTTTTTTATGTTATGGTAAAAAAAATTCGTAAAAATATTTCAAATCCGATAGCTCAATAAATTTCCCATTAAGCCAGAATCTTCAATCTTGAACCTTAGTAACACCTATGTAAACGCACGTGGGTAATAAATTAAAGAAAAATAACATATTGAGCTTCGTTTTGTTTTAAAAAACCTTTTCTGTTGTTTATTGTTTGCAAAAACTGGATGGGTAGACTAAAACAAAACCATCCAAACAATTAATAAGGAAAAATACCTGTCATATTTATAAGGGTACATTCCCTTTGTAAATAATTAATTGTTTTCTGAAAAACTTTTGTGACTAATGAAATTTTTAACACATTTTTTTAAAGACACTTGCAGTATTTACATATTATATCTACGACCAAATTTGAATTTAGTATCTCCGTATAAAACGTAAATTTTTTCAAATAATCGCTAACTAGGACTCTAAAACTGATCTCAAAGTCCATTTAAATTTAAAGAATTAGTTTTAATAGTATATCTTACTAACAGTGTATAATTCTTATGAAAATTCACTACTATAACGCACTTGCTGCGACCCGAAATTTTTGTGATACTGGAACCAATAAGTATAAGTTAGTATTTGTTTCACTTGCCAGGTTATTAAAAATATTGAAGAACACAAATAACGATGACTTACCTTTGATCAACAATTGTGTCAGAAACTTTAGAACCAAATCAAAAGAACACTTTTTAATAACAACTCTAACATAATATGTAGAGATATAATAATAAAGAGCTTTATAACAACAAACGTGGCTAGTCGCTAACACTCTATGTAAGGATGCTTTGCAAAATAAAACCATAAACAATATTAACGAATCTTCCAATGTTTTGAGGTTAGATTGATATTTAAAAGTAAATAGATTTCTGGATTATAATACTACTGGCGCTGAAGTGTCGGAAATTAGTACTGAACTTATAGTTTTAAACCATTTCATTGAAGTGAAACTTCTATTTGGTATATTCTGTAATAGAACAAAACATTTCAGTTTTAATAAAGGTAAATAACACGTTGAGCATATCATGTTTCGGCGTCGGCAGTCGGCGCTCAGCCCGGCGACTGCCGTTTCGCAATGACAGTTGGCCTACCATGCAGCGGTGTCAGATTGAGTTAGAATTTATGATAAATCGAATGAGAAATTATTGGTTACTCAACATTTATTAATATTAAGCCACATTTATTGGATGGATTAATTTTTTGACCACCTTTTATTTGTCATAATAAGTACCAATACGTATGTTTTACCTTTTAGGATTCAAATGAAATTTTATTAAATCTGACAACCCGGCTCCTTTATATTTAATTGTCAGGTGACTGTTTATATTTGAATAATCTACTTACAATGACGCACTCACAGTCTAATCATCCTTATCAACATTGAACCTGGGAAATGCTGTATGACATTTGAACTGATATCTTAGACTGTTTATTCATTTATAATTTTGATTTTTAATAACTCATGTCCTCGTATGGCATTTAATTTGAAATTTGGTTAACAGATATATTGTAACGTCTCATATATATGTGCAAATTTTCATTCGAAACACTTCAATATTTCATAAAATATTGCGTTTTCAACATTTTCTTTACATTTTTTTCTAAGAAATATTAGACGCACGCCGCCCATCTACGAACGCATCCAAGCCATTAACAAAATCAAGGTAATTCCCAAATTTGGTCGAAATTGGTAAAGTATTTTAGTTAGCGGTTGGATATATATATATATATATATATATATATATATATATATATATATATATATATATATATATATATATATATATATATATATATATATATATATATATATATATATATATATATATATATATATGTTCAGAAAGATTTCCGCGGTCTTTAATGTGAGACATGCTTGGTTCTCGGGTTAAACCTCGTCCAGAATTTATGGAAACTCGACGTTTCGGCTCCTCAGATCTCTCTGAGGCCTAGGGTTGAACACACTGAGACCTCACAGACGATCTCCGGCGAGATTTGGGAAGTAGGGAGATTGAGGCCCCGTAATCGAGCTACAACAACCCAACCTACCTTTATCCACCGCTCTAAGGAGTAGGTAGATTGAGGCCTTAGTGTTTCCTTACATATTTCCTTTACCTACCTTTGTCCACCACTCTAAGGATTAGGCAGATTGAGGCCTTAGAGTGTCCTTACATATTTCCTTTACCCACATTTGTCCACCACTCTAAGGAGTAGGCAGATTGAGGCCTTAGGGTGCCCTTACATATTTCCTTTACCCACCTTTGTCCACCACTCTAAGGAGTAGGCAGATTGAAGCCTTAGAGTGTCCTTACATATTTCCTTTACCCACCTTTGTCCATAAATTCTGGACGCGGATTAACCCGAGAACCAAGCATGTCTCATATATATATATATATATATATATATATATATATATATATATATATATATATATATATATATATATATATATATATATATATGTATGTATATATATATATATATATATATATATATATATATATATATATATATATATATATATATATATATATATATATATATATATATATTTATATATATATATATAAACATAATAAAATTGAAACTGGCCCCAGATATGGGTTCTAGAGGCCCTAATTCGCGCTCATTTGAATTTTTTTTCCAAAAGTCTTACCATCGATACCTCCCTATTAGTGAATTTTCTTAATGAAAATTCACTAAAAATGCAACAAATGAAAAAATTGACAGATTACTACAAAATAACAGAGTAATTCTAAAGAATTGTGGTTATAAACAAACTTACATTTAAATCAGCTAGCAATCCTTCAGGCAGTTTAAGCCGTGAAGAAATTTTTCAAAAGTCTCCACCATCGTTACCTCTCTATTAGTGTTTTTTTTTAAATAAAAATATAAAGTCATAGGGTCTCTAAACCTAATGTAGACCAGGCCGCGGAGGTGCAAAGCGTTCAGCAAAAATTTGAATTTGACAAAATCCGTCAAATAAAACAACAACACGAGTTAAAGTTATAAATGTATGTCAATCAAAACAGTCATTAACTGTTTGCTGTTGCAATCTATTAGATGTGTGGTGCTTCTTATTTATTGAACTGTTGTAGGTATATTACATGCCCCTGTCACTGAGATTACACTTAATTTGAGAAATAAATAAGTTGAGGAATCCATCTAAAGCGGTGCAAATTGTCGTTAAGGCAGTAGAGACCGTTGCTGAGGTACGGTAACTTACGTTTCTGGACATATCTATCATATCGAACTACATTCTCTGCTACATTTAGTATAATATACTGACTTCCTAATTAATTACAGCAATTAAACTCATTAAGTGTAATTTGCCAGATGTACTCGCTTGTCTAACAGTATTGTGTCGTGATTTAATGGACTCAACATAGGTTTAGTTTTACGACGTCAAAGCTCTGGTTTCTTGTCTACAACAGGGAGACTGTGACTATATTTACGATAGGTATATTTTTAGTAATTCTTCGTAGATCTAGGCATTTTGACAACATTTCAAATGGGCGCGAACTAGCCCCCTAGAGCACATAACCAAGGTCATTTTCCATATAGAATATATATATATATATATATATATATATATATATATATATATATATATATATATATATATATATATATATATATATACATAATCGTGGTCCGTTTTTTAGTGAAGAGTTGTGCTATACTTTATTGGGTTTGGTTTTGTGGAAACTTCTTCATTTACAACAGACGATTAAAACGACATTTGTGAGTAAACGACGTTTTGCCGCCCCATGCGCGGCTTCCTCATGTTTTTTTCTATTCAAAAAATAGTAAAAAAACAGTACATTCTACATTTATGTTGAGAGCTGTGTGCGTCTTACCCAACTATATTCGTTAGAAAATATATTATGGTCATCTATAACTTGTTGGATATCCAACATTTAATTGTGTTTGTTTTAATAAATTTTCTTAAAAAAATCCCTAATGGGGAGATCTGTCTTTCGATATATATATATATATATATATATATATATATATATATATATATATATATATATATATATATATATATATATATATATATATATATATATATATATATATATATATTGCTGTACATTTCTGATTTCTTATTGGTTTGCGTGGACTGCAATTTCGAACCGTCCCGGTTCATCATCAGCACGCTACAGACTGTTATCGCTCCTGTGTGGTCTACGTCTGAGATTGTACGTTGCGCCCTGAGCTTCTATTGGTCGGTTTACTGTTCTCTGATTGGTTGTGCCTTCGGACTGTGTCGTGTGTATCGGTCTCCTGTCTTGATCACTGTGGTTTGATAGTTTGTCTATTTGTATGGCCTTTATTTAGTTTTGTTTAAATGTTTGTACTTGGATTTGTTCTAGCATTAATTGTTTTTTATTGGTTGTTTGTTGAATGTAGTATTGTTCCCAGATTTCCATTTTTTGTGGTCTTTAACATGTTTCATTTGTTGTAATTGGGTGATGTCTGGTTTTTGGTGTTTTGTGTTGTGAATGTGTGTAGCTACGTTTGATTTGTACCTAGGTATGTGGATTTTATCTAATGCTGTTTTATGTTCCTTGAATCTTGTTTCGATTGATTTTTTTGTCATTCCTATATATTTTTTATTGCATGTGTTACATTCTATTTGATATATTCAGTTTAACTCATGTGGGTTGTGTTCTTGTTTTTTATTTATTTTATTTATTCTGTTTATTATTTTGTTATTGGTTTTGTAGCTCATATTTAAGTCATACTGTTTGAATGTTTGTGTTATTTTTTGATGTGGTTGTTATAAGTGAATGTTGTGTATTTTGTGTTTGCTTCTGGTCTTTTGTTTTTGGTTTTGTTGATTTGTTTACATTTTGGTACATTTAGCATTCTGTTTATTAAGTATCTGTATGCGGCCATTTTGTGTGTGTGTGTGTGGGTGTAGTGAGTGTTTAGGTATAGTGATGTCTGTTTGTGTAGGTTTTCTGTATATTTTGTATTCATTATGGTTTTCTTTTCTGATTAGTGTTAAGTCTAGGAAGTTTATGGTGTTGTTTTATTCTTTTTCTATTGTAAATTTTATGTTTTTGTTGATTTGGTTTATTTTTTCGAGGATATTGTCTATGTTGGTTTTTTGATTGTCGTATATTATTGATATATCATCGACGTATATTATCCATTTTATGTTTGGGTCTGTTGTATGTATATTTCTGGCATGGTGCTTGATAGTGGGGATCCCATTGGTAGACCGTCTTCTTGGATGTAGTATTCTCCGTTGAACTCAAAGTAATTTTCTTTTCATATGATGTTTAATATTTCGCTGATTTGTCGTTTTTTGTTGTTATTTTGCATTTTATTTTCGATTATATTTGTAGTTTCGTTATTTGGTGTATTGTTGTACATATTTCTTATGTCAAATGAAGAAAATCTTGCGTTTTTGTTTATGTTTATGTTTTCTAGTTTATGCACTAGTTCTATGGAGTTTTTTATGTTAAATTTGTTTTCTAGTTGTAGGTCTTGTTTTAGTACTTGGTTTATTTCTTTTGCTATTTTGTATGAAGGTGCATCTTTGAAGTTGATGAGTGGTCTTATTGGGTATCCCGTTTTGTGTATTGTTATTATTCCTGTCATTGGTGGTGCTTTAGGGTTGTTGTTATAATAATGTGTTGTTTTTTGGTTGAATATTGTCTTGTGTTTTTTTATCATGTTCAATATTTGATTTTGAAATTTTTTCGTTGGGTTTTCGTTCAGTTTCTTGCATTTGTTTGTTGAGATGAAAGTGTTTGTTTTTTCTGTATAGTTCTGTGTTTTTATTTCTATTAGTGCGTCGCTTTTATCTGTTTTTGCTATTGTTATGTTGTTATATGTGACTTTGTTTCTTATTTGTTTGATCATTTTTTCATGTGTATGGTTTTTTGATTTAGTCTTGTCAATAATTCTGTTTATTTCTTTTGCTAGTTGGTTTTTCAGTGGTTCTAAGTTTGGGATATTTATTGAGTTTATCGCGTGTTGTGTGTCCACTATTATGTTCTCTATTGTAGATTTTTTTGTATCTGAAAAGTTGGTTTTTATGTCGTTTTCTATGATTCCTTTTTCTTCTTTTGTAAATTTTGTGTCTGTTATGTTTATGAATCTATCCTGAAATATGTGGTGTTGTGGTTGTTATGTTTACATTATCTAGTTTGTTCTTTTTAAGGTTGTGTAATTTTTTGTTTATTTTCTCTAATTTGGGTTTATAATCGGTTTTTATGTTGTTCATTATATTGTTATATGTTTCTGTCCATGTGTCATATTTCATCTGGTTTGCTAATAAGAGATGTAGTTTGGATATTTTTTTTTGCAAGTGTGGTTATGTTGCTGCATTGATGTCCGAAGGCACAACAACCGATACACACGACACAGTCCGAAGGCACAACCAATCAGAGAACAGTAAACCGACCAATAGAAGCTCACGGCGCAGGCGCCAAGTACAATATCAGACGTAGGCCACACAGGAGCGATAACAGTCAGTAGCGTACTGATGATGAACCGGGACGGTTCGAAACTGCAGTCCACGCAAACCAATAATAAATCACAAACGTACAGCAAACAAATAAAGTGTATATTTAAAAGTGATTACAGTGTAGTGCAATCCTCAATATATATATATATATATATATATATATATATATATATATATATATATATATATATATATATATATATATATATATATATATATATATATATATATATATATATATATATATATATATATATATATATATTGTTATATTTGTATTCTTATGTGTAAGTTTATTGTTTTAAAAGTATTTATTTGTATTTTAGTGCAATGATAGTTATAATATTTATTTTATGTTCAAATATATGTGTATTAAACTTGTAAAGTGTGCATATTTTCGTTTAATTTGAATTTGAATATGTTGGGCGCCTTTTGTTTTTCAGATAAATGATATTAACTGATTTTCTTTGTTATGTGACTTGCCAAGTTATTTATATTTTTGTCTTATCAAAGGTGTCATTTAATTTTAGAACACTTGTTATAATCTTGCACTACAAACCTAAATTTCTAGTAAAAGTGTCAATGATTATTTTTATAAATTTAGTCTATGGAATTAGAGTCGATGTTTTGTAATATATGTAATGTTTTAATTTTATTCTGATAATAAATATTTACTTGTTGATTTCTGATTTTCTTTGCCTCAGCTATATTTATATAATCACTTTCTCTACATGAAAATTTATTCAAATAAGTTCATAAATGGAAATTCTTATACACACAAATTCCAACTAGCCATTAGTTTTGTTGTAGGCCTCTGTACTAAGCTTCTTTACCTAAAGTATATACTAAATGAGAAATTAGTTTAGAGTGCTGTTTTCTCTCTACTAAATACTTATTCGGATCTTTTTCTATTATCTTAATTCTTACAAATCAAAAATTTTGTTACAATATAACAGATTCATGAACTTAAATTAATTTCTGAGTATTAGTTGTTTTAAATATTACCTAAACTTCACTTAACCTACAGCGAAATCATCAACTTAACTAAACCGACAGCCAAAGCACCAGAGAAAGTGTCTATTTGAAATTAATTTTCTGTAAACATTTTAGTAAAATGAAGGGCAATGATGGTTGAATCTGAAACTTAACGGTTTGCAGAACACTCTTCTTGCAACATTTTCTTTCCACAATCCGTATTTATTTCACGTTCTTTGCCTTAACATTGCCAATTTTGACGTTTCAAATTGCGAGTTTGACGTTTTTTCTTTAGCTGCCCGTAACTTGTTTGTCTTCGAACATAGAGACCTAGGTTTTGGTACATGGTTCCCTCTTTATAATGCAAATACGCGTACCAAGTTTGGTTGCCCTTACTTTGTTATTTCCGGAGATGGCATTTTTTTTAGAAAGAAAACTCAAAACATTCCGGGCAAACCTGGGCCGATTTTCGTGGGTAACGAACTCGTCCAACCCACTTGCAAAAGGAAGGTATTTACCAAATTTTATAAAGATCCGCCCATTATTTTTTGAGTTATCGGTGTGACATATATATATATATATATATATATATATATATATATATATATATATATATATATATATATATATATATATATATATATATATATACATATATATATATATATATATATATATATATATATATATATATATATATATATATATATAAACATAACAAAATTAAAACTGACCCCGGATATGTGTGCTCGGTGGCCTAATTAGCGCTCTTTTGAAGAATTTTTTTTTAATTCAAAAGTCGGGTTATCCTCATTAGTGATTTTTTTTAAAGAAAATTCACTAAAAAGACATAGTTGTTATAAAACAACATTGTTATGAAAATTCACTACCATAACGTACTTGCTGCGTCCAGACTTTCAATTATTTTCCAATGTTTAGCGATATTTTAATTGGCATTTTCGACACGCATTTAGATGTTTTTAAGGCGACATAAATATATTATCCATTTTATTATCAATAGTAATATCATTAGTATAATAAATTTAAAGATTCATAATTATTTCAAATTTTTTTAAAAACATTCGCAGTTTTTGGACGCCTTAGTAAATTTTTATTAAGCAAATTCACTAATAAAGAGGTATTGGTGGTAGGACTTTCGGCAAATTTCTTCAAATGAGGGCGAATTAGGGCCCCTGGAACCAATTTCCATGGTCAGTTATTTCGTTAATAGCTTGGATGAGTTCGTTCGTCACATCTTAACGCCCAATTGTTCTTAACAAAAATTGAAAGATATTTTTTTAAACGCAATATCTCTCAAATTATTTAAGTGATTGAAACAAAAACCTACAGCTTAAAAGAACATAGTTAAACGTGATTGTGTACCAACTTTCAAGTCTTTTGATAACAGAAAAATAAAGTTATTCGAAATTAAAATAAAAATAATCCACACATCACTTCAAATTCTGTAATGCAATATCTACAATGTTGGACAAAGTAGATGTTGTTACCCGTACTGATATGCTATTTAAATAAATGGTGGATAAACAATGGAAGTTACAAGTCTTATTGCAAGACGCCAGAACGTAGAACATTGTGATGTACGACAGGGACGCCATCTCAGTGCGCAATCAAGTAGTATGTTGTCGCGACAGCTCTAGTTAACACAAAATGTTATAGATAGAGACATGTGTACTATCAACTAAAAACTTTGTAAATTGTCAGACCTGGCTTATTTCTTTTATAATACTGGGACAATGTTTCATTTCAAAAGCGCGCTAAATTTTAGCATGCGACAAAGTTCTTTGCAAGTATCAAAACCTGCTTACAAAATGAGAAGCATACTGATAGATAAGTTACTAGATCCATCATTTTTATTATCCATTATTTCGCAGGTTACTTTTTTTAGTTAGTTTAGTAAATGCTCTTAGTCTCTCGCTTAAAATTAGACATACCTACGTTTGTTAACTGTCCAAGTCTATCGAGCTTAATTAACAAGTTCCTTACTTTCGGTGTCGACCGGATTTCAGTGTAGTCTTGGATAAAAGCTAGATTCATACACTCGCGAATTGCGAAATAGCTGCGAAGCGTATTCCTATTGGTTTATTTAAAATAATATCGTAAAACTGTTGTATTTTATTAGATTTTATAAATCTATTTTATAATTTTTTATGTGCACACACACAGGTCTAAATGTCTTATCTACTTTTAGACCGATCTTGATAAAATTTGGTGAGTACCTTCCTTTTGCAAGTGGCTTGGACAAGTTCGTTATCCAGAAAAATCGGACGAGGTGTTCCCGGAAAATTTTGTATTTTCTTTCTAAAAAAATTCATATCTCCGTAAATAACGAAGTAAGGCAACCAAATTTGGTACGCGTGTTTGTATTATAGAGAGTGAACTCTGTACCAAAACTTAGGTCCTTAGCTTTAAAGACAAAAAAGTTATGGGCAGTTAAAGCAACAAATTTTGGAGTTTTCCTAAAAACGTCAAACTCGCAATTTTAAACGTCAAAATTGACAATGTTTAGGCAAAGAATGTGAAACAAATACCGACTGTGAAAAGAAAATGTTGCAAGAGGAGTGTTCTGAAAACCCTTAAGTTTCAGATTCAACCGTCATTGCCCTTCATTTTACTAAAATATTTACAGAATATTCATTTCAAATAGACCCTTTCTCTCATGTTTTGGCTGTCAGTTTAGTTAAGTTGATGCTTTTTTGGATATTTATTTGTAGGTTTAGTGAAGTTTATGTTTTAACAGTCTATAATTTTTTTAGCTAATTTTCGTAGAACAAATTTGTTAATGCATTTCTGCATTTTTTATCGAAATATGATGCGTTTATAGGAAAAATATCTGGACGCAGTAAGTGCGTTTTTGTAGCGAATTTTCGGTAAATTTGCAGATTAGCTCCCGAACGCTTTTCAAAAAACTGTTTTCAGAAACCTGCCTAGTGCCCCCTGGTACCACAAACCCCAAGAACAATTTCTTGTTTACACCCCCCAAGGAAGTTACGGGACCAGGAGTGAATAGGTGTGCTGGGCGGGGTAGGTAGTAAAAAGGAAATATGAGCAGAAAATGCGAATAAAACGGGCTTGGAAGTTGTTTTTTTCACATCTTGAAGCAATATCCCCCTTAAACCCCACACAGCACCCCTATTCCCCCAGGTGCCGTAACTTCCTTGGCGGGTATGAACAAGAAATTTTTCTTGTGGTTTATGCAAGGAGGGTGATTGTATGCACGCGAGGGAGAAAGGAAAATCCCCACGACGAAGCAGCCACCCCCAACCCTGCCACAAGTCAAAGCGGTAGGGGGGTCTGCTTCGTCGTAGACATTTTCCTTCCCCCCTCGTGTGCATACAACCACCCTCGCTGCATAAACCACAAGAAAAACTTCTTGTACATACCCCCCAGGGAAGTTACGTGACCTGGGGGCGAATAGGGGTGCTGTGTGAGGTAGGCGGGGTTTAATGGGGATATGGCTTCAAATAGACAGCTTTTAAGCAGTTTTTTTGCTTTTTCTGCTCATATTTCCTTTTTACTACCTACCCCGCCCAGCACCCCTATTTACTTTCAGTCCCGTAACTTCATTGGTGGGTGTGAACAAGACATTTTTCTTGTGGTTTGTGCATCCAGGTGGGGTCCTAGTAATATTTCTGCAAACAATTTTTTGAAAAGCGTTCTGGAGCTAATCTGCAAATTTACCGACCAACATTAAATCCTTCAAATTTCAATAACTCAATTTGCTATTAACGTAAGCTTTGTTGGTTAGGAAACCAACATTTAAGTTTATTTTCGGAAATTTTTTGTATATTTTCAAACCATAAGTAATTTTGATAAAATATAGTACATTGTTTCTACTACATAGGCTATACCGATAATCAGATTGATGCCTGCTCGCATTTCCTATTAAAAACATTTTTATGGAAATTCACTTCCATAGCACATTTGCTGCATCCAGACTTGTGAAAAATGTTTATATATTTTCAAACAATAAATTTATTTCGATGAAATATGGTACATTGTTTCCACTATATAGGCAACCAAGTTTGATGTCTGCTTTCATCAAAGAAATACATTTGCTATTAAAAATATGTTAAAGAAAATTCGCTACCATAACGCACTTGCTGCGTCCAGAGATTTTAAAGTTTGTGTAGCCCTAATTTTAATTAGGGGCCCTTATTTATTATAGTTACTTACCTTGTGCTTACATATGTATTATAAAAATAAGTGAAACAGCAAGTGAATTTATTTATTTTAGTGCTCTATTCGATATTATCTGAAAAAAAAAACATTATAGGCGACAATGTGGAATGTAATTTCGCTAAATTTACTGTTTACTGCAAGGAGGGTTTTTATAATTTTTTTTCCAGCAACATGCTGAGAAACAACCCCCTTTGGATGCACAAGCTAAAGGCAAATTTGTTGCAAACAACCGCTAAGAAAGTTAAGGGACCAATAATGAATAGGGTTGCTGGGAGGGAAGCAAATCTGAGCGGAAAGTGCTAAAAAAAACATTTAGTCGGACTTTGAAAAGATGCGTTTTTCACATTTTGCAGCAATACTTCCTTGTCGAGGCCAAACCACTTTTTTCACCACCACCACCACTAGCAATAATTCCTTTAAACCCTGTCTGCCCCGCACAATAACTATATTTGCCCAGGTCCAGTAACTTTCTTGGGGGTTGCTCCCAACAAATTTTTCTTGTGCTTTATGCTTTGAAGGTAGTTTTATGCATGCACAAGGGGAAGGAGAACCTCCCGTGTTTTGGGCGAGGGGACAGAAACCCTCTTAATCCTGGGGGTTCTTCTTTTCTTTCTGCATGCATACAATCACCCTCAATGCATGAAACATGATTTTTTTTATGTTCCGCTTTCTAGTGTATTTTCTGTTGAGTATATTTCCTGTTTATCAACTGTTTTGTTTGAGTTTTGTATTCAAATTACTGTATAAATATTGATATTAGAGGCCATGTTTTTGATTGCCCTTCTTTACCCAATTTTTTACCGTTTCTCATTGAATAAAGTAAGGTTTTATAACTTTTAATAGAAGGGTAAATCACTATTATATATATATATATATATATATATATATATATATATATATATATATATATATATATATATATATATCTTATGAAAATTCACTACAATAGCGCACTTGCTGCGTGCCGAACAATTTTTAAATTCGTTATTTAAATCACTTTTACTATTCGTTTAAAGCACCATTTATCTTCCATCATCCAACGTAATAAAAAAACAACGCGTTTTCTTTTCCTACATTGATACAGTAATAACCACATCGATCAAGATTGCCATGCATCGTATATAAATGAATACCTATTGGTAATTAAACCAGATCATAACCGTATCGAATGATGGCGCTTTAATTGAACCAATAAGATACTTCGATTAGATTCAATGGGCTCTGAATAACAAAAGACGGTAAATAAAGGAGCAATCTAGATCCTCCCACTGTATCAAACATGCTGCTGAAGGCTCTCATCATCATTGGCGGTTCTTGCAAAAACAACCATGAAGAACATGGCTTGTTTAGCATATACGGGACCAGCGAGTTTGTCTGCATGTAATCTGCAAGGGATATTACAAGTCATTCGGTAGCAATGGAAGACGGGGACAATAATGGTGGTTGTTGAAGATCCATTATATAGGTCATTTACATAGGAGTTAGTTCTAAAGCTAAATGACTTTCATTGTTTTTAGTATTGAGGTGTAAACTACTAAAATATTGTTTGCTCAAAACTAAGAAAATGGGTATCCTATTTATAGCTACTCAATTCTGATAAGTACGACGGCGTTCTGGGGTCACGTTAAAAAAAATTCTAATAACTCTGAGATAAAAAAAGTCAGAATTCTGAGATAAAAAGTCAGAATTCTGACATAAAAACTCAGAACTCCTAGATAAAAAGTCAGAATTATTCGAGAGCTATACGACAGCGTCCAGGTGGTGCCACTTGCAAAACGTTTACCTATTGACTATTGATGTGTAATTAGGTAGGTAGCTCTGCCTGTGCCGGTTTTATAGTTGGTTGTTGGTGTTTACAAACTAAAAGGAAACAAAATTGGTTCATTGACTATTATTCTCGTTGACTTAATAGAATAATGCATAGTGCATAGGTGCATATATTATGATCTTACTAATTATGTATGTAAATAAGTCGTCATATAAATATACAAGTATATTATTGTTTTAATCGACATTATACCACGAAAACTTTAGCCGAATTAAAGTCAATTCAGCCTTAGAAACATATAAATAAGTATGTTTGTGTTATTCTATCTCTAACGTCGGTCTATTTCCGCGACTATGGCCAATCACCGACACCAGGGAGCAGCTTCACCTCGCTATCCTGGAAATTTTGCCGAACCCTGGCGTTCTGCAAGTATATTAGGAATATTTAACGTGCCCAACATCGCATGGACACGGGACTGACGGCTTTACGTCCCCTCCAAAGGGCGGAACGTGCAGAAATTCAACTTGCTCAAATACAATGCCACAACCTCGGTTGATGTTAATGTTACAGTGTGTACTGAAAAAAGTGAAAGGAGAACCCTGGGATCGAACCCAGTATCCCAGTAACCCAGATCGAGTATCTCCGTCTGTAACTGCCCATTTTAATGCAGTGTAGCTTCTACCTTCAATCAATATTGTACCATATATCCAGACGTTTTACTTTTGATCTACCTCTTCCTTTTTGTCTAGGTATGTATCTTTCAAATAAAACTACCAGAAAGATATTTTAAAATATGTCCTATATATGCCTTTTCCTATCAATTTCTTTCAGCTTGCATTTCTATTCTGTCACCTCTTCTAGCACACTTTTTTATTCGTGTTTCTATCAGTGTACTTTATTGTCTTTGTCATTTTGCTCAATGTCGACATTTCAAAAGCTTCTATTCCCTTAGTGTTTTGCTTTGTTAACGTCCACTCCATACGTACGACTTGATAAACCTCTACCTTCAGATCCACATTAAAAGAAGTATATTTTAAGAAAATTTATATCATTAACCCTGCGTTAGACGTAACATTGTTCAAGAATAAATATCAAGATTCACCCAACAATTTTCCATTTTTAGTGAATTTTCTTAAAAAAAATTCACTAACGAGGAGATCCCGACTTTTGAATTTTGAAAAAATTTCTTCAAATGAGCGCTAGTTAGGCCCCCCAGAAAACATATCCGGGGTCAGTTTCAATTTTTATATGTTTATATATATATATATATATATATATATATATATATATATATATATATATATATATATATATATATATATATATATTTGTGAAACACATTGTAAAATTATGTACTAATAAATATACTATACTATACTATATATATATATATATATATATATATATATATATATATATATATATATATATATATATATATATATATATATATATATTTATATATATATGTATCACACCGATAACTCAAAAAATAATGGGCCGATTTTGATTAAATTTGGTGAAAAAATTTCTTTTGCAAATGGCTTGGATGAGTTCGTTAGCCAGGAAAATCTGCCCAGGTTTTCCCGGAAAATTTTGTGTTTTCTTTCGAAAAAAAATTATATCTCCGGAATTAACAAAGTAAGGGCAACCAAATTTGGTACTCAGGTTTACATTTAAAGAAAAATAAATTGGGGTTTTCCTCAAAACGTCAAAGTGGCGATTTAAAATGTCAAAATTGGCAACATTTAGGCAAATAACTTGAATCTAATACGGGCTATGCAAAGAAAATGTCTCAAGAAGGATGTTTTACAGACCCTAAAGTCTTAGTTTCAACCGTCATTGTCCTTCATTTTACTAAAATATTTGCAGAAAATTCATTTCAAATAGACCCTTTCTCTGATGCTTGGCAGTAGCCTTAGCTATAGAGTTCATCGTTTAATGGTATATAATTTTTGTCGCATTTTCGTAAAAAATCAATAAAGCTCAATATATCCGTTATTATATAAGATATGAAAAAAATTTGTATATATTAATTATAGGGTGTCTTGAGCTACATCTTAAAATTATATTTCTACAATCACAGGGTGGCCCATAAGTCGCTGGTGATACAAATTTCCTTTTTTTTTAATCAAACACGCCTTATGTTATTGCATTTTCCATCGAAATATAATGCATGTTTGTAAGAAAAGAAATTCTGGACGCAGCAAGTGCGTTATGGTAGCGAATTTTGATCAAATGTTTCATATTTGAACAGCTCAATTTGCTATTAACCTATAAGGTTGACCAAGAAACGTGTTTTTTCGGGAACACTTTAAGTTTACTTTTGGAAATTTTTGTACATTTTCACACAATAAAGTTATTTTGATGAAACATGGCACATTGTTTTTACTATATAGGTTATACTGGTAACCAAATTTGATTATTATTTCTTAAAAAAACACACATATTTGTTATTAAAACATTTTTATGAAAATTCACTACCATAACGCACTTGCTGCGTCCAGAGTTTTTATAATAAATTTATATATATATATATATATATATATATATATATATATATATATATATATATATATATATATAATGTAGTGCAATCTTGAAATGATTTTCTTTCTTGGATTTTAAATTGTCTAATTTTAATAATAAGGAATAAGAAGGCAATTATTTCAGAAAGCAATAACAAATAACGTGACTTTCTAAAATAGTTTTATTTTTAAGGTTCACGTTATAAGCATACGGTTTTTACATTATTTTCTGGGTGAATAATTCAATTAGTTGACACATTTTTTTTACAATTTAATAGTCTAATTATGTTACATATTTTATTGTTACCTCTAAAAAATACACACTATAACAATTTCTAATAAATATAAATAAAGTTATTTTCTCTTTGTTTTCTGATTGCCATTGCAGCATCTGCATGTTTGAGGAGTCAGATTTGATCGGAATTTATTTGACAAAAGTTGGGGATAGCTAGGGGTAGCTAGAGTATCATTTTTATTCGTATTATTTTTATTATTAAAATTGGACAATTTAAAACACAAGAAAGTCATTTTAAGAATGGTACAATATTGATTGAAAGTGGAAGCTACACTGAATTAAAATGGGCAGTTACAGACTGAGAGTCACGATTGCGACAGATGGTATCGCATTTCGATTGTGATGATGATGATGATGGTTATCGAGCAATAAAAACAAATGATCACACAACAACACACTTACGTTCATCTCATGGTTATTTATTTATAATGGCCTCGGTAGTTCAGTCGTAAGAACGTGTGCCCCTGAACCGAAGGGTACTTAGTTCGATCCCAGGGTTCTCCTTTCACTTTTTCAGTACATACTGTAACATTAACATCAACCTAAGATTTGGCATTATATTTGAGCAAGATGAATGTCTACACGTTCCGCCCTTCGTAGGGGGCGTAAAGCCGTCGGTCCCGTGTCCTATGAGATGTTGGGCACGTTAAATATTCATACTAACCTTGCGGAACGGCAGGGTTCAGCAAAATTTCCAGGATAGCGGGGTGAAACTGCTCCCTGGTGTCGGTGATTGGCCATAGTCGCGGAAATAGCCCGACGTTAAAGATACAAAAACACAAACATATTTATTTATAAACTTCTAAGGCTGACATGACTTTAATTCAGCTAAAGTTTCCATGGTGTAATGCAGATTAAAGCAATAATATATTTGTATATTTATACGACGACTTATTTACATACATAATTAGTAAAATCATAATATATACACCTATGCACTATGCTTTATTCTATTAACGCAACGAGAACAATAGTCAATGAACCAATTTTCTTTCTTTTTAGTTTGTAAATAGCATCAACTAACTATAAAGCCGGCACAGGCAGAGCTACCTACCTAATTACACATCAATTATCAATAGGTAAACGTTTTGCAAGTGGACGCTGTCGTATAAAACTCTCGAATAATTCTGACTTTTTCCCTCAGAATTCTGAGTTAAAAAAGGCAGAATTCTGACACAAAAACTTAGAATTCTGAGATAAAAGGTCGGAATTCTGACATAAAAACTTGACTTTTTTATCTCAGAATTCTGACTTTTTTATCTCAGAATTATTAGAAAATATTTTTTTAACGTGACCCCAGAACGCCGTCGTAGCTAAGAGGAATATTTTAATGTCACATGTTTTTTTCGGTAGAAAATTTTCATAACCTGTAATATCCTTTCAGTGAATTTTCATTACGATAATTCTCTAATAGAGAGGTATCGATGGAAATATTTTTGGAAAATTTCTACAAATGATTGCGAATTAGGGCCCCTTGAACCCAAATCCAAGGTTAGTTAAAAAGTTTATATATATATATATATATATATATATATATATATATATATATATATATATATATATATATATATATATATATATATAAATATATATATATATATATATATATATATATATATATATATATATATATATATATATATATATATATATATATATATCCAACCGATAACTCAAAAAATACCCAAATTTGGCAATTCCCTTCTTTTTGTTAATAGCTTGAGCGAGTTCGTTAGACAGTTTTGACACTCAAGTACTTTTAGAAAAAAATGCGAAAAACTGTTTGAAAACGCAATATCTTTGAAATTACTATGAAACTAAAACTTTACAAGCATGTAGATATCGTATAAGTGGTCCTCCCTAGCAAATTTGAACTTAATCGGTTCAGTAAATTTTGAGTTATAACTAAACGAAAAATAAATAATTTACGATATAACCTGACATTACCTCTGAATGGATGCTTATAATGATAGACAAGGTCAGACAGATATATCAGGGTTATGATGCTATTGCAAAACAAATGCTTCAAATCAAACTTCAAACGAACAGGCTACAAAAATATGTCATAATAAACAATCAGCAGGGTTGCGATTTGCCAAAGCTCTCAAGATAAACAACTCAAGATATCAGAAAAATATATAGTAATGAATAAAAATCTTAATGAAAGTGGTTCAATTTGCTTAAAGGCAATCTAGAACAACGTTTTATTATGTATGAATATTAAGCTACCCATTCTTCAGGGTGTTTAAAAGCTATCTTACTTTCATAGTTAAATCTGACAACAACAATTACCTATTTGTCATTTGTTGTTTTGCCAACTGACAGCGGGGGAGTCGAATTTGAAGTTATCTTCTTCTTCTTAGTTTACAGACGTCATAAAAAAAGAACAAGAAGATAACCACGAAATCGACTCCGCTGCGTTAATACCTTAGAATCTTAGAATAAGGTACTTATTGTTTACTTTTTGTTTTTATTGGTGAATTTTCTTTAGAAAACTTCACTAACGAGGACATCCCGACGAAAATTTCAACTGACAACTAGAACCCATATCCAGGGTCAGTTTCATTTTTTATATCTTTATATATATATATATATATATATATATATATATATATATATATATATATATATATATATATATATATATATATATATATATATATATATATTTATGTATGTATGTATCACACCGATAACTGAAAAAAAATGGGCGGATTTTCATCAAGTTTGGTGAGTACTTTCCCTTTGCAAATGGCTTGGAAAAGTTCGTTAGCCAGGAAAATCGGCGCAGGTTTTCCCGGGAAATTTTGTGTTTGCTTTCGGACGAAATCTAAGGAAATAACAAAGTAAGGGAAACCAAATTTGGTACGCGTGTTTGTTTTATCAAGAGTGAACCATGTACCAAAATTTAGGTCTGTATTTGTGAAGAAAAAAGGTATGGGCAGTTAAACAAATTTGGAGTTTTCCTCAAAATGTCAAAGTCGCGATTTGAAATGTCAAAATTCACAACATTTAGGCAAAAAACCTGAAACAAATACAGATTATGAAAAGAAAATAGCGTAAGAAGAGTGTTCTGTAAACCCTTAAGTATCACCTTCATTATCCTTTATTTTACTAAAATATTTCCAGAAATTTCATTTCGCATAGACCCTTCTTCTGATGCTTTGGCGGCAGTTTTAGTTAAGTTTATGGTTTAACGGTCTATAATTGTTAGCTAATGTTCGTAAAAAATGATTTAATGGGGAAACGGCGGCTTTTGAATTTTAAAAAGGTTTCTTCAAATGAGGGCAAACTAACTCTGCCTGTCTCTTTAGCCCAATTAGATGAGGATCGCAGACTCATGGATGGTTCTGTCTCTGTGGATCTCCAAAAAATATTAGACTGGGGAAGTAGAAATCTTGTACAATTCAACTCCACCAAATCTGTCTTGCTTTCTATCTCATAAGAGATACACAAGCCCTAGGTACATCACAATGAACAACCAAGTAATTCAAAGTAATAAGTCATTTTCACTTGTTGGCATTTCTATGGATCGAAATCTCAATTGGCACCAACATGTCACATCAATTGCAGAAGCGACTACTAAGAAATTAGGTTTCCTCTTCCGGGCTCGCAAATACTTTTCACCAGCTAATTTCTATACCTTATATACTTCACAAATAAGGCCAAACCTCGAATACTGCTCCCACATCTGGGGTGCCGCTATTACACTCGCTATCCTGGACTCCATTCAGAATACGTCTCATCGGTGACCCTACCCTAGCGCAAAGGCTGCCATCCCTTGCCCACCGACGTGCCGTTGGTGACCTCTCTCCTTTTTTATAGATATCTGCACGGCCACTGCTCAGAGGAGCTTTTTTCCATAGTTCCTCCACCTGCTGCCCCCAACAGGTCTACCGGGGCAACAGAGCTGATGCACCCTTTTACTGTCCGGGTCACCAGACTTAGAACATCTTGTTATACCCTCTCTTTTGTCCCAGCACATGTTTTTCCTTCTCCTCCGAACCTCCAATTCTTCAAGACCAGAATTAACAAGTTGCCTCTTTCCTCCTTGTCGACACCCCCAGTATGATAGTATTTAGGCTATAAGCCCTCGTGGTGTGGTGTTGAAATATATATATATATATATATATATATATATATATATATATATATATATATATATATATATATATATATATATATATATATGTATGTATGTATGTATACAGAGTGATTCATGTAGGCCGTGCATTGAAAGTTTTTCAACTTGCAGTTGGATTAAAAACTTGGAATTTGGCATGCTGCCATTATCGATCATGCCCGTTCTATCAAGAATATTTTAAAATATACATTATAATAATTGCAATTGTTTTTTGTTTCCATGCCATATTTAAATAAAAAAGCAAGGAATAACTCGGAAACTTGATGTTTGTTGAACTTCTCGCTAGATGTTAAGTTTAGGTATAGGAAATGCTTAGGTAACTCGCCATTAAGCTCTATTTTCTTTCGAATTATGCGGGAAAAAAAGAATAGTGGGTGCTAATTGAGAACATCGAGTATTTGACAATTTTTGAATGCGACATTAGTAAATCGCCTGATCCCAAATGGTATAAAATGAGACCAGCGATGGGAGATCAGGAGTTAGCCTGCACCTCCAACTGACTGCTTCACAAATTTGCTTTCCTGTTCTAAAACCGTTTGCACGATACAAATTTGTTCGTAAACTACTTCGGCGGTATTTTTTATGAAAACGACATATGTCAAAAACTGTAACAGATAAGTTCATATTACTCTTCTTCGAGTGCCTTCTTCTATCGAAGATCGGCAACAATTTTGGAGAATTCTTCTCTACCCTGGGCCCTTTTTAGCAAAGTGTTTGAACCCAAGCCTATCCAATCTCGCATGTTCTTAAGCCAGGAGCACTGCCTGCGTCCCGGTCCACGTCTACCTTCGATCTTACCCTCTATCATGAGTTGTAGAAATTCATATATTTATTGTGTCTCATTACATGACCGAGATATGCAGTTTTTCGCTTTTTTATGATTTCGATGAGTTCACGTTCTCTGTCCATACGATGCAAAACCTCCAAATTTGTGGTGTGGGCAGTCCAAGGAACTCGCAACATTCGTCGATACACCCACATTTCGAATACCTCGAGTCTGTTTAGACCGCCAGCTTTTAGCGTCCACGCCTCAACCCCAAACAGAAGCGTGGAATATATGTAGCACTTCACAAAATTGTATCTAATTTGTATATCAAGTGACCTATCGCTTGACAGGTTTCGCATTTTAAAGAAATTTGCCCTAGCCATTTCAATCCGAGCTCTGATTTCCAAATCAGGATTCTGATCTTCGCCGATCCAACTGCCCAAGTATTTAAACTTAGACCTTGGTTATCTGTGTCTCACATAGGTTTATATGTATTGATTGATTTGGATTCCGGTTTACCGCCAATATCTTTATTTTTGCGGTGTTGATTTTTTAAGCCTAATAGATCTTCTTTGGCTGATATCTTGTTAAGTAGCCGCTGCAAGCCCTCAGGACTGTCTGCGATTATAACTGTGTCGTCGGCATATTGCAGATTATTTATCAAGGTTCCATTCACTTTGATGCCATCTTCTGCACCTTCAAATGCGTTTTGGAATACAATTTAGGAGTACATGTTAAAAAGCATAGGGCTCAGTACACGGCCTTTTCTGACTCCACGTTTAATTGGTACAGTTTTTGTTTGGGTTTTTTGAATCTGCACTGTCGCCATCTGGGGTTCATAGGGGCACTGAATGATTTTTAGATCTTGTGAGTCTAAACCTTTACTTTCTAGTATGTTCAGCAGCGTGCTATGTTTGACACAATCAAATGCTTTAGCATAATCTATGAAACATAGGTATACTTCCTTTCGCTGATCTCGACACTTCTGCAGCAGGACCGATAGCGCAAACAAAGCCTCTCTAGGTCCCAATCCCGCTCGAAACCCCATCTGCAGTTCGCTCAGATCCTGCTCGCATTTCCTATGTATTCGATTATGTAGAACCTTTAGAAACAACTTTAATATCTGACTCATTAAGCTAATTAGTCGAAACTCATCACATCTTTTTCCGCCTGGTTTTTTATGAATAGGGACAAATGTAAATATAAACCAGTCTTGAGGTATATATCCATTGCTATAGATGGTACTAAATAGTTTTGTCAGGATTTTTTAAGTTTTCTTTATTTATAAGTTTCAGGAATTCTGGACAAATGTTGTCTGTTACAGCTGCTTTACCGTTTTTTATTCCCTTCAAAGCCTTCTCTGTTTCTGCAGTCATTATATTTGGTCCCATTTCTGTTTGACGTTGGTTACGAAAGGGGGGACCTTTTTCGTCGAAAAGATCAGAAATATAATTTGTCCACACTTCTTGCAGTTTTTGTGTGTCTAAGACTGTCTTGTTGTCTTGATTGACTATTTTTGTATATGTTGGGGATTTACAGTTTCCTGTAATTTCCTTATATCATGTTTTTGGTACATCTCCCCTATTTCCTTACTTCTCTCCATCATCCATGCTTCTTTGGCATTTCTAATTTTAGTCCTGACAAGTTCCTGAGCTTCTTTATATTTTTCGTTTTGCGTGTTTTTGAATTTCCGCCGTTGGTCCATTAACTCAATATCTCTTGAGTCATCCATTCTTTATACCGCTTCTTGTTGTTTACAGTTGTTATATATTCTTGCGTGTCTAAAATAGCATTTTTGAGCTGACTCCAAGTGTGCTCTATATTTTTCTCAATTGTATATTCAGGCTCTATGATTTTTTGCGCTTTGCTCAGTTGTTCATTGAGTTTGTCAGAGATGATTTGATGCTTTGCTTCGTCTTTTAGGGCTGCCGTATTGGGTTTTCATATTACTTAAGTTGTCTAAACTCAGAATTAGAAGGGGAACCATGTGAAATAAAATGTAGGTGAAAATTTGTGCCGACTTTTGGTACAGCCTGTATAACTGAAGGACTAAAAACATTGTAGGTAGAACGGTCACAATCGACTATGGCATCATGCCTAATTCCTTGTGCCTTCTAAGAGGCCTAGTTCGCGCTCCTTCGAGCAATTTTTTTCAAAATTCGAAAGTCACTATTTCCTCATAAGTGAATTTCTTCTACGAAAATTAACTTAAAAGACATTTATCGGTAAAAAATGTTTATGGAAATTCGCAACTATAATTCACTTACTGCGTCCAGTTTTTTTAGTTGTTTCATTGAGAATTTGAAGACTTTAACAGGTACTGTGCTTTGTAGTGAATAAAATAAACTTTTTAAATGGTCCGGGTAGAAACATAAATGTAGGTCAAGCAGCCATACGAATCCAATTAAAAACACATTATGTCTGACATTTAACATTTAAAATAATTTTTAATCGTACGTTGAAAACCGAACGATATCCGAGAAAGTAAATACTATAAATAATCAGGCAAATAAATATAAGTGCTGATATCTCTTATCAAACTACATACTCGATAACCTGGCAGTAAACCTTACCGGTTTGTACTCGTTCCAACCTAAAACTATTGAACCTTGTATGAGCTAAATATTCCGCGTGCGAGCCTCACATAGCCACAAGGTCTCGAATCGACGACGCCTACGCCGCGAGAATTACATAACATCGCGTCTGAGACACAACTTCCACGTTCCATCGCGGATAGCCAGGCTAAAACGTCACCAAAGTATCGTCTGTTCGCGATAAAACAACGTCACATCATTAGAATACGCCCGTGGATTGCTCAAATCAGCTTTTCAAACAGCTGACTGCGGTCATTTCGTATCAAGAGTGTTGTTTTGATGCGTTTTTGTCTTGTCTGTACGCTTTTGTTTTGATTGCAATTGTTTTGTCGATGCGCTTTTGTTTTTCCGTCGATATCCTAACCTTCTAAGTGACAGTTTCACGCGACCTTCGTCTAGAAGTTTCTTTGATAGAGTTTACTATATTTGGGTGTGTGAATAAAATATTCGATATTAGTGTTGAAGTGGGCGAAGTGAAAGATTGACTTTTACCAGTTGCGGGTTAAATTGGGGTCTGTGATAGCGTGTTGTTAATCAAGATTGGAAACCAGCAGTGAAATAACTATTTTGGTTTAGCTTTAGCTTGACGGCAGTACCGGTATTCGTCTAGTGGAATTAACAGCGAGGGTTTCCAGTTAAAAGGTAGGGATATTGATTTGCTATACTGTTTGTTTTGATGTGATATATGCTTTTTTACTTATCCCATTCGGGGTATTGCAGAGTACTAAGTCTAGTCATTAATATGTATTTATTGATCAATATTTGCTTAATGGCCTGATAGTTTCAACGTTTTAGTGAATTTTTGTACCAAATTCGCTTATGAGGAGACCGCAACTTTTGGATTCTATACCTACACTGTATCTATAAAGTAGAGTATAAATTCAATACAAATGAAAGTGACCATTATTAAGGAAAATTCAAAAACAGGTCGATTTTTATTGGTTTTGATATAAAAATGTCACTCCTCCCATCGTGATACATCTTCAAAGTATAGCTACCTTTTCGAAATTTTGAAATTTGATGGTGGGTAGTCTGATACATGTTTTTAAAGCCAATCCAATTCAGCAACACCAATTTTTTTTTGTAGGAATAAAATTTAAGTGAGTAATAACATTTCTATTATCAGGAACACCTAACACAACTGAGGCCTGTAAATAATTGCATAGTTCATTCTTATCTAATCAAATGTTCGAAATGCCCGCCTTCTTGTGCCTGACAATATTTCAAACGGTCAACAAATTCTTGTTGGACTCTATTTATACTCTGGAGAAATGTTGGTACATTCAGTTCCAATTCTTGTTTTTGATTCGTCGATAGTATCTGGTTTACTTTTCAATACCACATTCTTTAAGTGACCACAAAGAAAAAATCTAAGGGAGTTGGGTCAGGTGATCTTGCTGGCCACTCGATTGCACCACGTCTGCCAATCCAACTGTTGGAAAATTGTTGATCCAGATTCTGTCGACATTAGCGTCATTACGCACGGGGGCACCATCTTGTTGACACCACAAGTTATGATTTACCATACCAGCATTGTGTCCAAAATCTCTAGAGTTCTTTTCGTACAAGAAGCACAGAATTTTGAACATTGTTTACATACTTTGAGGTATTGAAGTACCATATCGTAAGTATCATATCAGTAGAACATTGTGTGATATACGACAGGGGCGCCATCTCGGTGCCACGTGGTATGTTGTCCAAATAACACAAAATGTTATAAAATAGAGACTGTGTAGATGTACAGCCAACTAACAATTTTGTAAATTGTCAGCCCTGGCCAATTTATTCCCTAATATAGGGCCAATGTATTTAAGGCTAGATGTATTCTCTTAATAATTAGAACCGCCGACCGGTTTCGCTCTAATTAGAGCTCGTCAGTACGGTATACTAATTACAGCGAGAACACAACTATAAAGTAATACGCCTATGGTAGCCAGCCGACTACAGCATTGTAATATGTACGACAGGGTCGCCATCTCGGTGCGGAACCAGGTACTATGTTGTCACGAGAGCTCCGAATAACACAAAATGTTATAAAATAGAGCTAAGATAATATATATATATATATATATATATATATATATATATATATATATATATATATATATATATATATATATATATATATATATATATATATATATACTTGGTTCTCGGGTTCAGCCAGCTCCAGAATTTATTAAAACTCCAGGTCTCGGCTCCAGTTTTGGAGCCATTTTCAAGTGGTAAAGGAAATTTTAAAGAGACTAAACTCTAAGGCCTTAATTTGGCTACTTCCTAGATCTCGCTGGAGATCATCACTAACGTCAGTATGTTCAAGCGTAGACCTAAGACAGGCCTTTCTTAGGGTTGAACACACTGGCAGCTTAGAGACGACCTCCAGCGAGATTTGGGGAGCAGGCAGATTAAGGCCTCCGATTTATTTCCTTTCATATGTTTTTACCTCTTGAAAGGAGTTCCAAAACAGGAGCCGAAACATTGAGTTTTAATAAAATTCTGGACGCGGTTCAACCCGAGAAGCCGATATATATATATATATATATATATATATATATATATATATATATATATATATATATATATATATATATATATATATATATATATATATATATATATATATATATATTTCGGCTGTACACGATTACTTAGGTATTCTTGCTTCTGGGGGATATGACTCATGACTATGGTCAACGAATATACTAGAATTTATAAAAATTCGAAGAGTTACATAGACCACATATTCCTGAGTTCTAAAGGCAACTTACACGATTTTAAACCAGCTGTCTTAAAATCCTACATAAAGGACCATTTTTCCACGGTGATAAGGGTATCATTCTCTCCTGAAGACAGAGAAAGTACATTGGATCGGTATAGGTATAGCTTAAATGTAGCTGAACTTGAGCGGAGGTTGTTCATTACGGACTGGACATAAGTTTATGTGTCGGATGACATTGAAAATGTAGCCCAGGTATTTGTAGGTGATCTGGTGAACACGATCGGGCAATGTACACGAGGTTAAAAGTTAAAGATAAGAAAAAAGAAAGATTGGATCACCCGGGGTATTATTGCGTCTATACAACATAAACATCGTTTATTTAAAAGGACCAGATAATGAAACCAAAAATTGAAATATCTTGAAAATGGTGTGTCTGAGAGATTTAAATCAAGTATACATTTTTTGCTTACAATCGATAAGGGATGCAATGTAGCTATACGGTAGGTCGATATTACTGGGTGTCAAAAAATTATAGCCAATTGAATGCAAGCCATGTCTTACAGGTGGCGCCCTCTGCCAGCAGGTTATTAACAATAACATATTTAAATTTCTTGCCCTCTAAAACCCCCACATGCCAATTTTCACGTCAAAATTTTAATTTGACTAGGACTTATTCGTAAAAAACTGACAAAAACAAATAACTTTAATACGCTATATTAAAAAAAAAGCATTTGTGGACCCATGTTTATATGAAAAAAGAGTCTTATTTTTTTGTGCTAAATGTGCACCTGTAACATAGGCCATCATTTTTGAAACACCCTGTATATATGTGTGTGTGTGTTCGGAAATATTTCCGTGGTCTTTAATGTGAGACATACTTGGTACTCGGGTTGAACCGCTTCCAGAATTTATGAAAACTGGACGTTTCGGCTCCTGTTTTGGAGCCATTTTCAAGAGTTAAAGGAAATATGTAAGGACATGAACTCTAAGGCCTCAATCTGCCTACTCCTTCGAGCGGTGGACAAGGGTGGGTCGGGTTGCTGTAGTTCGATTACGGGGCCTCAATCTTCCTACACCCCAAATCTCGCTCGAGATCGCCTCTAAGGTCTCAGTGTCTTCAACACTAGGCCTAGGCCTGTCTGTTTAGTGTTGTTGATGGCTTAACGGACAACAACAATAAACGGACATAATTAAACTTTTTAAGACAGACATTGCTAGAAAACGGATACGACAACATCGCATACTACGAAACGTTAGAAACGCACAACAAACCACTACACCACAACAAGAACAGGCAGAGTCCACACAACAACGTACAGCGTTTTTACCATACACTAAAGGTGTCACCGACAAAATCATCCGAATTTTTAGAACCCATAATATCAAAACCATATTCACAACAGAGCAAAAACTGCCAAATCTGATAAAAACTCCCAAGGATACGATTCCAAACGAATCCCACGGAGTTTACAACATTCCTTGTTCCGACTGTCCCAGAACTTATGTACGACAAACAAATAGACGCATTTACAATATAATATATGAACACATCCCGGCAGTTAGAAAATCTGACCCCTGATCAGCGCTGGCCATGCATCATATCCATACAGGACACAAAATAGACTTCGACAATGTCAAAACAATAGCCTCCGTTTACAACTTCAAAACGAGACTTATCCGCGTAGCTATCGACATTGAAAAACCTCCCGATTGTTCAAATAAGAGAGATGATTGTCTTCGTCTTCCGATTACTTGGAAACCTATTATATCTTCATTACAAAATACACAAAAAGGCAAGAAATTCAATAGACATTTTATTACCCTATTACCCAACTCTCCCCATTACCTAACTTTTTTTTTTTTTTTTATGTCAACAACACACCACGAGGGCTTACAGCCTAAATACTATCGTACCGTGGGTGTTGACAAGGAGGAAGGAGGCAACTTGTTAATTCTGCATTTGAAGGTTTGGAGGTTCGGAGGAAAAGGAGAAACATGTGCCGGCAAGGAATTCCACAACTTGGAAGTCCTCGGGACAAAAGAGGGGGCATAACAAGATGTTCTATGTCTAGTGACCTGGACATTAAAAGGGTGCATTCGCTCTGTTCCCCTGGTAGATCTGCTGGGGGCAGCAGGTGGGGGAATTATGGAGGAAAGCTCCTCTGAGCAGTGCCCGTGCAGATATCTATAAAAGAGAGAGAGGTCACCAACGGCACGTCGGTGGGCAAGGGATGGAAGCCTTTGGGTGAGGGTAGGGTCACCGATGAGACGTATAGCTCTCTTTTGAATGGAGTCCAGGATAGCGAGTCTAGAAGCGGCTGCTGCACCCCAGATGTGGGAGCAGTATTCGTGGTTTGGCCTTATTTGTGAAGTGTATAAGGTATAGAGATTAGTTGGTGAAAAGTATTTGCGAGCCCGGAAGAGAAAACCCAATTTCTTAGCAGCCGCTTCTGCAATTGATGTAACATGTTGGTGCCAATTAAGATTTCGATCCACAGAAATGCCAACAAGAGAAAAGGACTCATTACTTTGAATAACTTGGTTGTTCATTGTGATGGGTCTAGGGCTGCTGTATCTCTTGTGAGAAAGAAAGCAAGACTTAGTTTTGGTGGGGTTGAATTGTACAAGATTTCTACTTCCCCAGTCTAATATTTTTTGGAGGTCTACGGAGACAGAACCCTCCATGAGTCTGCGATCCTCATCTAATTGGGCTAAAGAGACAGGCTTAGAATATTGTATGTTTGAGTGGAGGGTGCTGTCGTCCGCGTAACTGTGAACTGGGTTGGATGTGCTAGAGAGGAGGTCATTGATGTGGAGAAGAAACAAAGTAGGGGCTAAAGCTGAACCTTGAGGAACTCCTGCATTAATTGGATACAGTTTAGAGGAATGGCCATCCACAACAACAGATATGCTCCTGTTGGAGAGGAAATTTGCTGTCCAGGTACAAAGTTTTGGTGGTAGGCCATAGGCCGGAAGTTTATTAAGCAGCGCTGCGTGCCAGACCTGGTCGAATGCTTTGGATATGTCTAGAGCAACAATCTGGGATTCTCCGTGTTGTTCCATAGACTTGTTCCAAGAATGGGTGACAAAGGAAAGGAGGTCGGCAGTCGATCTGCGCTGACGGAATCCATACTGCCTGTCGTGGATTAGACTGTGTTTTTCAAGGAATTTTAGTACTTCGGTGTTTATATACTTTTCCATCACTTTAGAGATGACTGAAAGGAGAGAAATAGGCCTGTAGTTGCTAGGAAGCGCTTTGGATCCTTTCTTGGGGATGGGTTGTACTCGAGCAGTTTTCCAGTTACTAGGGAATATGCCTTTATTGTAAGATATCTGAAACAGACGAGTCAGGACAGGAGCAAGTTCTGGTGCGCATTTTAATGATGAATACCTGCAATCCTCTTAATCCTTTAAGTACCCTGACGAAAGACCCTTAATCAACAAATACCTGCAATCCTCTTAATCCTTTAAGTACCGTAACGAAAGCTCCTGACCTAACTGACCGTGACCTTACTAATTTCACTGATAACGAAGCAGGTAGACACAACTGTACATACAATGCACGACTTGCAACGAGCTGCCAGATCACTTTTAGGCCTAGCGTTGAACACACTGAGACCTTAGAGACGATGTCTGGCGAGATTTGGGGGATATGCAAATTGAGGCACCGTAATCGATCTGCAACAAGCCAACCCATCTTTGCCCACCGCTCTAAGGAGTAGGAAGATTGAGGCCTTAGAGTTTATGTCCTTACATATTTCCTTTACCTCTTGAAAATGGCTCCAAAACAGGAGACGAAACGTCGAGTTTTCATAAATTCTGGACGCGGTTCAACTTAGCACTTAGATTTTTTCTTTTTCAGTTAGAGCCACCATGTTAATTTCTGTTAACCGAGGTGTACTCTTATCTGAGTGCTTAAAAACATTTGACAGAGACTGCACATAAGGCACCTAGCAACATTACAAATGATACGACTTATATTCATAGTTTCAGTGTATTCATGTGACTGAATTCAGTTTGATTACATGAATGTCTCGTTGTGACAACTTGAAACTTACATCATTGAATTTACCTCCTAAATGCTTATTAGAATCTGCAAAATATACACGCTGTTTCATTAAAAATAACGAAGTTGGTATTATTTCTCAGCCACCTGTATAGTTAAATACTTTCTTACTTGTCAAAGTGTCTGGAACTCAAATACAACAATATACCAAGTGTCAAAAAACATGTTTCGTTGTTTTCAAAATACTAACAACTTTCTAAAATTGCTTTCAACAACCATTTTTTCAGTAGTAAATAAAGATAGAAAAAAATTTCTGGACGCAGCAAGTGCGTTATGGTAGTGAACTCTCATAAAAATGTTTTTAATAGCAAATATGTTTTTTAAGAAAGCAGGCATCAAATTTGTTACCAGTATAACCTATATAGTAGAAACAATGTGCCATGTTTCATTAAAATATCTTTGTTTGAAAATGTACAAAAATTTCCGCAAGTAAACTTAAAGTGTTCCCGAAAAGACTGGTTTATTGGTCAACCTTAATAGCAAATTGAGCTATTCAAATTTAAAGCATTTAATGAAAATTCGCTACCATAACGCAGTGCGTCCCAAATTTCTTTTCTTACAAAGATGTATTATATTTCGATGGATAATGCAGAAATTCAATAACATAAGGCGTGTTCGATGAAAAAAAAGAAGAAAATTTGAATCACAAACAACTTATGGGCCAGCCTGTAATTGTAGAAATATTTTTGTAAGATGTAGCTCAAGACACCCTATAGTTAATGTATACAATTTTTTTTAATAACCTAACGGATATATTGAGCTTTAAAGATTTTTTACGAAAATTCGACAAAAATGAGATACCATTAACCGATAAACTCTATAGACAACACTACTACCAAAGCATCAGAGAAAGGGTCTATTTGAAATGAATTTTTTGGGAACATTTTAGTAAAATGAAGAACAACGACGATTGAAACTAAGACTTCAGGTTTTGTAAAACATTATTCTTGAGACATTTTCCTTCCATAGCTCATATTAGTTTTAGGTTCATTGCCTAAATATTACCAATTTTGACGTTTATATCGCGACTTTGACGTTTTGACGAAAACCCAAATATATTTTTCTTTAAATGCCTCTAACTTTTTTGTCCTTTAACCGACAGAGCTAACTTTTGGTAGGTGACTTACATATAATGATATAAAAACACGTACCAAATTTACTTACCCTTACTTTGTTAATTCCGGAGATATAATTTTTTTTGAAAGAAAACACAAAACCTCAGCGGATTTTCCTGGCTAACGAACTTATCGAAGCCACTTGCGAAAGGAAGGTACTCACCAAGTTTCATCAAAATCGGTCCATTATTTTTTTAGTTATAGGTGTGACAAATATATATATATATATATATATATATATATATATATATATATATATATATATATATATATATATATATATACATACATATAAAGTCTAAAACCGACCTCGGATTTAGGTTCCAGGGGTCCTAAATAGCGTTTATTCGAAGAAATTTTTTCAAAATTCAAAAGTCGGGATCTCCTCATTAGTGATTTTTTTAAAACAAAATTCACTAAAAACTTACACTACAATTAGACGTCAAATTCGATGTAAATTTAGAAAGCGTAAAAACATACAGAGTGTTCCATTTGAAATAGAAAGGTTTGTATTATTTCTGAGCCATCCTGTATAGTTACACATACTTTTATACTTGCTAACAGAGTATTAAATTTAGGTACACCAATATACCAAGTGTCAACAAAATATATTTAATAGATTTCAAAATATTGCCAATATTCCATACTTTTTACACCCTGTCTATATCAGACACAAGCATAACACTATGTTTTATTTTTATACCAACATGTGTTGTTTTGATGTTACACATGTGTTACAAATTTTTTCCATTCTTTTTATAAGCATCGTGTTTATTTTTGGCATCTCAAACACCAACTTATAGAATGCTACAATATAAAACTGAATTTAATCTGTGAGGACAGTAACCTGACAGCTAAAAATACTGCAGCGTGTTCTAGGATAAATCGAGCCCCGTAATTAATTAACGAAAATTTAGTAGTGTTTCAATAGCTCCTGACAAAATTCAGTTTCTCATCGTTTAAAATCTAATTCCCATATATGGTGTGGATAACTATTTGGCAGAATGTGTGGTTCTCAGCACCACCGCTGTTATATAAGCTCAGTATGTAGGGATCATAACACTGAATCTGACATATACAGGGTGTGACGAGAATATTGCCTACTAGACGTAAAGACAGAACTAAAAGTTTTTTTATTTATTTCAACAACACACCACGAGCGCTTATAGCCTAAATACTATCGTACCGTGGGTATCGACAAGGAGGAAGAGGCAACTTGTTAATTCTGGACTTAAAGGTTTGGAGTTTCGGGAGAGAAGGAAAAAGATGTGCCGGCAAGGAATTCCACAACTTGGAAGTCCTCGGGACAAAAGAGGAGGCATAACAAGCTGTTCTATGTCTGGTGACCTGGACAGTAAAAGGGTGCATTCGCTCTGTTCCCCTGGTAGATCTGTTGGGGGCAGCAGGTGGAGGAACTATGGAAGAAAGCTCCTCTGAGCAGTGCCCGTGCAGATATCTATAAAAGAGAGAGGGGTCACCAACGGCACGTCGGTGGGTAGGGGTTGTCATCCTTTGGGTGAGGGTAGGGTCACCGATTAGACGTATAGCTTGCGTCTGAATGGAGTCCAGGATAGCGAGTGTAGAAACCGCAGCAGCACCCCAGATGTGGGAGCAGTATTCGAGGTTTGGTCTTATTTGTGAAGTGTATAAAGTATAGAGATTAGCTGGTGAAAAGTATTTGCGAGCCCGGAAGAGGAAACCTAATTTCTTAGCAGCCGCTTCTGCAATTGATGTGACATGTTGGTGCCAATTGGGATTTCGATCCACAGACAAGTGAAAAGGACTCATTACTTTGAATAACTTGGTTGTTTATTGTTATGGGTCTAGGGCTGGTGTATCTCTTATGAGAAAGAAAGCAAGACTGTGATTTGGTGGGGTTGAATTGTACAAGATTTCTACTTCCCCAGTCTAATATTTTTTGGAGACTCACGGAGATAGAACCCTCCATGAGTCTGCGATCCTCATCTAATAGGGCTAAAGAAAAAGGCTTAGAATATTGTATATTACTGTGGAGGGTGCTGTTGTCCGCGTAACTGTGAACTGGGTTGGATGTGCTAGAGAGGAGGTAATTGATGTGGAGAAGAAACAAAGTAGGGGCTTAAACTGAACCTTGAGGAACTTCTGCATTAATTGGATACAGTTTAGAGGAATGACTATCCACGACAACAAAAATGCTCCGGTTGGAGAGGAAATTTGCTGTCCACGTACAGAGTTTTGATGGTAGGCCATAGGCCGGTAGTTTATTAAGCAGCGCTGCGTGCCAGACCTGGTCGAATGCTTTGTATATGTCTAGAGCGGCAATCTGGCATTCACTGTGTAGTTCCATAGACTTGTTCCAAGAATGGGTGACAAAGCAAAGGAGGTCGGCAGTTGATTTGCGCTGACGGAATCCATACTACCTGTCGTGGATTAGACTGTGTTTTTTCAAGAAATTTTAGTAATTCGTTGTTTATATACTTTTCCATCACTTTAGAGACGACTGAAAGGAGAGAAATAGCCCTGTAGTTGCTAGGAAGCGCTTTGGATCCTTTCTTGCGGACGGGTTGTACTCGAGCAGTTTTCCAGTTACTAGGGAATATGCCTCTATTGTAAGATGTCTGAAACAGACGAGTCATGACGGGAGCAAGTTCTGGTGCGCATTTTTTGAGAACAATTGCTGGGATCTCGTCAAGACCAGAGGCTTTTCTGGTATTAAGAGAAGAGAGCATCTTTCGTACCTTTTTAGTTTTGTATATGATATCGGTCATTTTATGCGCGACATTGGTGGTTGAACATTTGGAGGTGGGTTGAGAGTAGAATTGCCGGCGAACGACAAGGCAAAAAGTTCAGCCTTGCCCAGGGCGGTAGAAACAATTTCATCCCCTGAGACAAGGGGTGGGAACGTGCTCTTGTAGAGAATATTCCCAATAGATTTAGCAAGATTTCAGAAGGGTTTGCTGCCGCTGGGGGTAAGATGGCTTTGTTTTTGATGTGGTTATTGAACGAGTTTTTGCCTCAGAAAGAATGCGGACATAGCGGTTTCTTGCCTCTTTAAATGCTTGACGGTTTTCTTGACAGAGATAAAAAAGTACTTCATTTCTGAAATTTTTTATAGACTGGTTTACCTAATGTATTGTACTTTATAGCCAGCTGTTGGTACGTAAAATAAAGATAAACACATACATTGATTAATTATTTATCTTTCAAGCAAAAGGGAAAATATCAAAGTGTAAAAATGAATCAGTCGATCAGTCGTGTCCATTTCAATGTTGTTGTACCTGAAAAACAAATTTTAGTCAAATGTTATCACTTCAAGTGAATAGTTTTTAGAATAGTAGTATAAAAGAAAAGTAGGCCTGGAAAATGATTTATAAACAAACAATGATGAACTAACACAGGTGTAAAATAGATATATGTTTTGAATTGCTAGAAAAATCATCAAAATTAGACAAGATATGCTACATTTAAAAATCAATAGTGAAAATGGTGCATCTTCTCTTTGAAAATTGACATATCGGAGTTAGAAAAATTTATTAGAAATAGGTAAACTAACCGTTCTTTTAAACTTTTAAAAAGTTCATTTGAAAAAAAAAAACTGTTGGTAGGGGTTAATAATAAGAAAACTTAACTCAAGGAGATGACTCAGGGCAAATATATGGACGTGAATGTGAAAGTGAAATTTAGGAATTATGTTAGGCTAGATGTATTCTCACCATAATTGGTAACGCAGACCGGTTTTGCTCTAATTAGAGCTCGTCTGGGCGGTATACTAATTATAGCCTACCACCTATAAAGTAATAGGGCCATGGTAGCCAGCCTCCTAGAACATTGGGTCCGCACCGAGATGGCGACCCCATCGTACATATCACAATCTTTTAGGAATTATTCTCAGGCAAAAAAATTTACATTAAAGAATAAAGGGATCTTTAAACTACTATCAGTGGATTTAAAATTTATATCTAATTCCAAATGGGCTGATTTGGACATTAGAACATTTCTTCTCATATGATAGCAGAATGTGTCTGTATGGTAGCGACTGAAGAAGACAAGTGTACCGCAAACCAAGAGAGTGAATTGATGAATGCTGCATTGAAGAGAGGGTTTTTTTGTGGAGGTGGTTTCTGCATGATCTCGGGTGCAATTTCTGTGGGAGCACGAACCGATCCTGTCTTTATCTGCAGGGGCGACCGTGATCACGGGAGAGGAGGTTTAATGAGTGGTGGGTAAATCGAGGAGATTTTAGCAGTTCATGTTCACTACACTTATTTTCATTCATGACAATGCAAGGCCGCCAACCACAAGAATCGTGCAAGATTACATTGCAGAAATCAGTTTTCAGGTTATGGAATGGCCACCACGTAGTCCTGACTTAAATCCGACTGAAAGTTTATGAGATGAGCTAGAGCGAAGGATTGGAGCCAGACTTCGTGCCCCAACCTCGATACAGTGCCCATTGTTGCAGTGGAAGAAGAGTAGCATAACATCACACAAGAAACAGTAGCGAACTTGATTAGATATATGACTAATCGTATGATAAAAGTTATTAGGGCAAGAAGGGGTCATACACATTAGTGAAAATTAAGTGTTGAGGTGTTAACTGTCAATAAATTTAGTTGTTTAAGTAATAAAACAAAGTTAATTTGCTTCGTGCTTTCATATCACTATGTTAAACCTAAGATGCCAAAATAAGTTTTGATGAATGTAATCTCGTATTAACTCATATTAAATTATCTTTCAAACAGAATCTTTATTTATCTGAAAAATTTATTTTGTAAAGAATATAGTTACAGTGAAAAGTTTATGGTGGGCTGATTTCTAGCATATATCTATTTTGAGGGATGCCGAATGCAGTGGCGTACTTATTTTTTCCCTAAAAGTGGCTCGAAATCTTCTTTCCATTCTTTGACATAGGAAAACTGCATTAGTAGGCCTTGGTCAGGTGACATAGAGAACAACTTTCACAACATTCATAGAGTTTTTTATATTACATCTTTTTATGTTTTGTTCATCAAAATCGAATAATGAATACAAAAGTCACAGGGGTGTTTCCATTTAAAATGGGCCACACACCATAACGCTCGGTCAGTTATCTGTTATGTACTCATGTACTGTTGTAATTGTTTTATAGTTAAATGTATCATATAGTTTATTCAGTTAGTGAAATAATAAAGTATATTAAATGTTTACGTATGGATTTAATATCAACAAGTGCAATTAACATCCATACATGGGTCAAGTGTTACATCATTTGAAAGCCCTTTTCTGAATTCAGCACACTAATTTTTTTGGAAGTTTTATCAACTCGTTTAAAAATTATTCACAGTTGGAGTTGCAAGAACGCATTTCATTCATAGTGATAAGAAATGCACTAATTAGTCAATTTTTCGTTAAGAAAAACTAAAAAACCAAACCAAACGTTCAAAAATGTTTATTCAGTTAAATAAATGTTCAAATTCTTGACCACCAGCTTCCCAACAAAAGTTCAAATTTTGTTCAAAATTAGCTCGGACATTCTGGAGCATTTGTGGAGTTATTAGACGGCATTCATTAACAATGCGTCGTCGTAATTCTTCCAGAGACTCCGGTTCTGTTGCGAAAATTCTACTCTTTAAATGGCCCCATAGAAAGAAGTCTGAAGGAGGTAAATCCGGTGATCTAGGGGGCCACTCAATAGCACCTCTACGCCCAATTCATTGCTCTGGAAGCTCCCTGTTAAAAAACTACCTAACACATTGTGAAAAATGCGGAGGAGCTCCATATTTTTGAAACACATTGATTTTCTTGATAGCGATCATCATTTTCAACAATGTCAATTAGTAGAGGGTAAACGATATCTTCTAGTAACTCTAAATACGTTTCGCCACTCAAATTGTCATCAAGAAAAATTGGTCCGGTTAAACGGTCTCCAAAAATGCCAGTCCAGACATTCAATTTCTGTGGAGTTTGAGTGTGGACTTCATGAAAATTTCTTGGATTATTATCTGCCCAATAACGACAATTATTACGATTGACTGTAGAGTTTAATAAAAACGTACACTAGTCTGAAAAAGAGATATTGAACAGAAAGTTCCCGTTATCAGCTATTCGTGCAGTCATAACTTCACAAAACTCCAGCCGCCGATCTAAATCATCTTCATTCAGTTGTACAAGATGAATGTTATACGGGTGAAATTTATGATGCTTCAATATTCGCTGAACAGTTCTTCTTTTGATGTTTGAAACAGTAGCCAATTTTCTCGTGCTCAAAGTTGGGTCTGCAGCAATTTGTCCTAAAACTTCAATCTCAGTAGTCTCATTTCTAACAGGAAGTTCACGTTCAGGATCCCGTTTTTTGTTGGCTACTGAACTACTTTGTCGAAACTTTGCAACTAACTCCAAAATGTATTTTCCGTTAACATGTCTGTTCGGATGTCGTTCATTAAACAAATTTGCGTTACGGTTGGCACAGTCATCGTTTTTGAAAAAAAAAGTAATTATTTCAACTCTTTCTTCTACAGAATACACCATTGTGAAATTAATTTTCGGTAGTACTATCAAGTATCAAACCGACCGATAAACTGAAATAATAAACCGTATTTCTCTCGTTCCGATAAGAAATGTTCTGATAGTCAATTTTTTGTTTACAAACCAACAAAACATTGACTATCAGCACATTTCTTATCGGAATGAGGAAATGCGTTTTTGCATCTTCAACTGTGAATAATTTTTAAACGAGTTGATAAAACTTCAACACTCGACCCATGTTCCCTTTTTAAAATATAAGGGTTGTTATCACCATTCTTAAGGGGTTGATGTGACAAAGTTGAGTTTTATGTCAAAACATGTCCCCCTCAATATTAAAATTGACGTGTTTCAGCGTTTGTTAAAAAAAAATTCTCTGGACGCAAATCGGTCTGTTTTGTTTTCAATGCGCCACCCTATGTATATATATATATATATATATATATATATATATATATATATATATATATATATATATATATATATATATATATATATATATATATATATACCGTGGTCTTTTTCAAGGTATTTGTTCAATATAGCTGAACTGGTGCGTTCAAAAAGAAAAAGTTGCGCCAAAAAGTTTTTCTATTTCTCAAGCTTCATAACCTAAAATTATTTTCAAGTAAACAGATTCTCGCACGAATACCTGACAGCATTAAACATGGTTTTGTCAAATTAAAACACTCTGTATATTACTCAATATTTGGATACTACATAAAATTTTGATTACAATTGGTCAATGTACCATATGTCTAAAAGCAATAGTTTTTTAAATTTTCGACTTTTTGAAAAAAATTCATTCCGAGCAACACTCTCTCAAAAAATTATATCTAATTTCCTAATGAAAAAAATTTCTTGTAACACTCTGGGCTCTGATAACGTCGAAATTTGAAGATATTGTACAGGGAATTCATAATAATGGTTTCATTTTGAAGAATTTCAGAGAAAAAGGGAAATAGTTTGAAATGCAATACCCTGTATATTATTAAACGGTCGAATGCAGAAATACATTCTCTTTCAAAATGTATTAGGGTACCATATATCTAAAGTGAGCTATTTTTGAGTTATTCAAGTTTTTACGAAATTTGTTACTACTTTGCTGACCAATGCCCTTAAAACGTAACAAACCAAGGTGTATTTGGATACCTGACTGCTGCTGAATTGTCAAATTGATCCATATCTATAATAGGTTATTCAAATTGAAATTGTCAAGTTTTGTTATTGCTGTTACTTTTGGCTTGAATTCTGAGTTCAATTTAATTATTCGAGTGTAATATACTACTATTTATACATTTCCAAATAATATGATTTTTTTATCCAAAAGTAGAATTGACTGATGATTTATCCGATTGGAGAGAGCGATCTTAACTGTGTCGCAAAACAGTATAGAAAACGTTACCCTGAAAAGAAGACAGCCCCGGCTTCTTACTCTAAAGAGACTCAAACACAGATTTGAGACAAACGGAACAGCAAACTATACCAAGCCGTTAAAAGAAAATTCTGTGATGAATAATAATATGCAGATATATATATATATATATATATATATATATATATATATATATATATATATATATATATATATATATATATATATATATATATATATATATATATATATATATATATATATATATATATATATTACTGGCTACGAATTAAAAATCCTGAAACTAGCCAAAGACAGTTGAGTGATCAATTTGGAGTAAGTAAAACAACAATACAAAGATGTTTAAAGCCAAATCACTACCATGCGTACCATTTCAAAAAGGTACAACATCTAGAAATCAGGATCTTCAATCGAGCATATTGTACTGTAGATGCATGCCGTGCATCAACTTAATGAAAATAGACTTTGTTTACTAATGCCTTGTTCACGGATGAGTCAACTTTCATTAAAAATGAACTTCCAAACATGAAAAATCTCCACCATTATGCTGATGCTAATCCTTATTTAACTAGAGCCACAGGTCGAGGTCAATAAAGTTGGTAGGAGGTTGTACCACCCCTTACATCAAGGGGCCGGTAAAGTCCCAACGGACGTTTCCGGTTCTGGTGTATGAGTCGGTTTCCCTTATAAGCAAAAATGATGATGGCTCCTCCTTGTACAAAATATTCCGGAGATAAAATACCCCTCCATTCGGATCTCCGGGAGAGGGGTGTACAGGGGGAGCCAGTATCAAGATTTGACATATCCTTCTCTAATATATGTGGCCTCAATTCTAACCTGAACTCCGTCCACCATTTCCTCCAGGCTAATAGGCGACAACTCCTCTTTCTCACCGAAACTCAAATCAGTGCCAAAACAGCCACTAATTACCTTAATTTCCCGGGGTATGAGCTCCTTACTTCCTTTAGATTGCATGGAGGCGTGTGCGCGTACGTCCGTTGCAATATACCCTGCACCAGACTCCCCAATTTAGAAGCTGGAAGAAAAGACATACTATGGATAAAACTCTCTCTCAGGCCTGCAACTAAAATCATCTGTTGCATTTACCGGTCACCTGCTGACAACAACTTTGTCCAATCTTTGACTACCTTTCTGAAAAAACCGACCATCTGATTTCTGAATATCCTTCCTCCGAGGTCACTATTCTTGGTGACTTCAATGTCCATAATAAGGAGTGGTTAGGATCTTCAAAACCGATCCACAAGGAAGAGCAGCGGAGGCCTTTGCAGTCAGCAATTCTTTAGCCAATATGATTCAGCAACCTACTTACTTTCCTCGCATCCCAACACACATGTTTAATGGTCTATAATTTTTAGCTAATTTTCGTCGAAAAAATTCATGAATTAGGAGACGGCAACATTTGAGTTCAAAAAATATTTTCACAAATGTGCGCAAACTAGGCCCCCTAGAATTCATATCCGGGTTTACTTTCTGCTTAAGTATATACAAAGTGACGCATTTCTACGGCAATGCTCAAGATAATTGTTATTACGCAAGATACGAGAAAAAATAGTATACGTTCCTTATAGGGTGTCTTGAGCTGCATCGTATAAAATTATTTTGACAATCACAGGGAGGCCCATAAGTCGTTTGTGTTATCTGCAATTTTTTTTAAACATTCCTTACTGCATTTTTGCATTTTTCATCGAAACATTATGCATGTTAATTTAAAAAATCGAGACGAAGTAAGTACGTTTTGGTAGCGAATTTTCATTAAGTTCTTCAAAATTCAATAACACAATTTGCTATTAACGTAAGATTCGTCGGCTAGGGAACGAGTTTACTCGGAAACATTTTTATTTATTTTCGGAAAATGTTTGTACATTTTCAAACAATAAGTTATTTTGATAAAAGGTGGTACATTATTTCTACTCTATAGGTTATATCGGTGACCAAATTGATGCCTGCTTGAATTAAACAGACACATTTGCTATTGAAAACATTTTTATCAAGATTCACTTCCATAACGTACTTGCTGCGTCCAGACTTTTTATTGTATTTTCTAATTTCGTTGAAGCACATAAAAAAAGGGATGTGGTAGACTCAGTCTTCTCAAAAGCCTGACGCAGTGGATGAAGTGAACAAGATAGAATAAATTGAAAAGAGCTGCTGAAGAGAATGTTAACTGTTATGGTCACAATATAACGTCGCCTTAGACTGTGATGGTGATGATGGATAAAAATAAAAACTCTGGACGCAGCAAGTGCGTTATGGCAGTGAATTTTTATTAAAATGCTTTGAATATCAAATATGTCTTTTTAATGCAAGTATTCATCAATTTGGTTCTCGGTATAACCTATATAGTAAAAAGAATGTGCCATATTTTATCAAAATAACTTATTGTTTGAAAATGTAAAATGTTAAACGTTGGTTTTATAGCCAACAAATCTTAGGTTAATAGCAAATTGAGTTATTGAAATTTGAAGCATTTCAGCAAATTTGCTACCAAAACGCACTTACTGCGTCTTGATTTTTTATCTTACAAACATATTTCGTTAAAAAATGCAATAAAATAAGGCTGTTCGAAAAAAAAATTTGTAGGGATCACCAACGATCGACTTGTGGGCCAGCCGGTGATTGTCAAAATAATTTTATAAGATGAAGACAAGACACCCTATAATTAACTTATACAATTTTTTCTCGTCTCTTGTATAATAATAATTATATTGAGCTTTACCGTAAAGACGCGTCACTCTGTATATATGTAAGCAGATCAAAACTGAACGTAAACCCGGATATTGATTGCAGTGGGCCTAATTTGCACTCATTTGAAGAAATCTTTAAAATTCTAAAGTCGCAGTCTCCTCATTGAAGAATTTTTTGTACGAAAATTAGCTTAAAATTATGGACCGTTAAACCATAAACTTAACTAAAACTACCGGCAAAGCATTAGAGAGTAAGAACTAACCTGTTGCATATCAGCCCTTTTGTAAAACTTCTATCCTTTATATGTGTTGATACAACATAACAAACACTGTTTAATCCATCCACTAACATTAATAAGGGCATAATTTGCGCTTGTATATAAATTTTCCCAAATGACACAAATAATTCGTCGACTCAAACAAATAAACATATAAATAATCTTATACGATAAACATCAGTTACAGCGTCTAACATACCTGCGCAATAATATCAAATGTTCCGTTACCAGGGCAACGACATACTAGATCTCATATAAGCTATTGTCAATGAAACGCGATGATATTGAACATAAATATTTCAAATTTGAATAGCTCAATTTTCCGTAACCCTAGAAAGCTGAATTTTGGCAAATAGTTAGGCCTTTCCCAAAGCAATATGCGCACTAAATTTTATCGGAATATCTTTGTAATTTTCGGAGAAAAATTTTTTTTTCGAAAGAAACAATTTTCCCGGAAAACCGTGTCCGATTTTTCTGGCTAACGAACTCATCCAAGCTATTAATAAAAGAAAGGCACTTGCCGAGTTTTATCAAAATCGGTTAATTATTTTTTGAATTATCGGTTGGATACCTATATATATATATATATATATATATATATATATATATATATATATATATATATATATATATATATATATATATATATATATATATATATATATATATATATATATATATATAAACATATAAAAATCGAAACTGACCCCGGATATGGGTTCTAGGGGCCCAAATTTTTCTCACCATCGATACCTTTCTATTAGTGATTTTTTTAAAAATAAAAATTCACTAATAAGTAGTACTTTAGTCTTTTTAACCCTAATAATAGACCTGCGTAAGAGTATTTCTAGAACTAAAGGAAGCTCTTATTAACAATTTATACACATATAAACTTTTCCGTGTATTGTTTGCTGCAAAGCCATTTTGCTATCGATTTGGTTGACCTAGATTCTTAAATTAGACTACCCACTACTTTGATGTACCATAAATAGCACAGTAAAATAAAAAGGAGCACGTATATCACGCACTTTCTAGTTAATAATCGCCTCTAAGAAAAGTAAATTACCTTAGTACCACTTCGTAACTGCTTATTACCATTCATTCTTACCTTATCAAATTGTAAATAATAAGAATCGTGAATAAAGAGACAACATGTTTAGCGTGAAGTTTAATTTTCTGTTAAAGTACAAATTACTACGTAAGAGGACGAATATGAAGGCAGGTGATTAATGGTGTGGTTCCGTGTTTATTTTAAGCTACGCGATATAAAATTTTAGTTTATCGGGAGCTTTTGTAGTGGGTGTGTGGCTCTTCTTTTCTCAGGTGATAGTTTAAGAAAGTGTAAGTAGAATGTAGGTACACGAAATAATATAGAAGGAAATGCGTCATTCCATTTAATATGCTTTTTAATTTAATTATTTTAAATATACACCTACTCACCGCTTCTCTGACTTCACAAAATCTTGTTTTCTTTTCCCCTCACAAGCAAACTTAACGTGTTTTAGGTTTTTTCTCGACAAAATCTTTTCCTGGACCACCCTATATATATATATATATATATATATATATATATATATATATATATATATATATATATATATATATATATATATAGATAACTTTATTAGCCTTTGATTAAGTACATACATACTACAGGCACGTCAAAGAATTAGAAAAACCTAAAATGTCAGTCTTAAATACATACAAAAACAGAAGTCAAAAAATAACAACAGCACTTTACATACAGAACCAACTACAAAAATATACAATCATTTTACATTAAACCTCAATTTACAGTTACAACGGTCATTCCCTCCGTTGCTCAGGGCCTGTACACCTTTCAGTAAATTCACTGATATGATAAAAAGAATTTTCAACCAAAAATAATTTCAATCTATGTTTAAAACAGCTCAGTGTACCCGCAGCCTTAATCTCCTGAGGAAGCATATTAAAATAAAAACAGCCAGCATACACAGGTGATTTCTTGTATGCCATATACTGGTAATTTGGCAAGTGGATGTCATTTCTTGCCCGGGTGTTGTAGCTGTGAACTGCACTATTTTTAGTAAACCTGTTCCTACGTGCATATGTGAAACTCAGGAGTTTATACAAATACACCCCCGTGACAGTCAACAGTTTTTTTGTTTTAAAAGTACTCCTGCATGATTCTTTTTGATGTAGTCCAAAAATCAGGCGGATTACTCGTTTCTGGCATACGAAAACCTTGTGTATATCATTTGCATGACCCCACACTATTATGTTGTATGCCAGCACACTATAAACTAAAGCAAAATACACATTAATTAGAGAAATTGCATTTAAGGTGTTCTTCAGTTTCATGATGCAAAAATAGGCCTTACCTAATTTGTTTGATATTCCTTCTATCTGGATCTCCCATGAGAGCCTATTATCTAAAATGCAACCTAAAAAGTTGGTGGAGGTACTTAAGGCAATATAGTTATAATTAAAATGAAAATTATTATCAATAGAAGGCTCTCGACATCTTCCCTTAAACTCTACACAAACTGTCTTAGAACTATTTACAATCAGGTGATTGCTGCAGCACCACTGACCGAAGTGCGACAAAATACTATTCACCTTACGCATAGCATCGGACAATACCGGATCCGAAACTACGATTGCTATGTCATCAGCGTACATAAACAACCTCCCACCTGTCAGATAGTTGGGAAGATCATTTACGTACAACATAAACATAAGCGGCCCCAGGACGCTTCCCTGCGGAGCGCCCAGCTTTACTTCATACTCATCAGATCTAACACCGTCCACTGAGACTACTAATCGCCTGTCTCTTACAAACGACACAAGCCAATCACTAACAGGTCCCCTAAGTCCGACCGCATTTAATTTTCTTTCGAGGAAAGTACAATTAATTGTATCAAAAGCGCGAGACATGTCAAAAAATAATGCCCACAGTGTGATGCTTTCTATCAATACAATCCGCAATATGCTGCACCATATCCGCGCAGGCCTGTTCGGTGGAATATCCCTCGCGGAAACCATACTGACTAGGAGACAACACGTTATTTTTACTTAGGAAGTCCGTTATCCTGTTATGCATAATTCTTTCCATGATTTTGGAAAACGGACTCAGTACCATTACAGATCGGTAGTTTTCCACCGAGAACGGATCGTCTTTTTTATATACTGGTACCCCTTTCGCATTTTTCAATTTCGAGGGAAACTGGCCTAACTTAAGCGAGGTATTCATGATTACCGTTAGATAAGGCGATATCAATTCGGAAAGTTGTTTAATAACAGTGACTGTAATATCATCTAAGCCAGTGGATATATATATATATATATATATATATATATATATATATATATATATATATATATATATATATATATATATATATATATGTGTGTGTGTGTGTGTGTGTGTGTGTCCCAAAAGTCATGAATCAAACGTCACAAGAAGAGAGGCTGGATCAAGCCCTTTCAGAAAAACCCTATATGATTTTATGAAAAAGTTTACGGTTTTCAAGCTATTGACAATTTTATGAAAAAATTAAAATTGTTACAATTTAAGGTATTTTGCACACCAGCCACCCCCCACCCCCACATGCAAAAAAAAAACATTTGCGGAATGTGATTTTTCGTATGTTAATCCTCAATAATGGCGTTAGCGAATCAATCTAAATTATTTTCTGTTATCATTTACAAAATCTGAAGAAAAAAATAAAAATCGGACTTTTCTTCTCCAATTTTTTAAAAATTTGGAACAAACCTCCGTACTGAAAAAAAAAAACGTTAGTACAACTTACTAACTCATAATTTCAAAAACTTCCCTGTTTTATGGAGATTCTAAAATAGTATAAAACATTATCAATATTTCTAAAGGTAATTCACTGTCGACGATTGAAAGTAAATTTGGAAGTGAAATCAGATAGCTAATAAATAAAAATAAGCAGATTGTGACATTCACAAAAATTATTTTACTCATAAAAGATGTTCAAATTGACGGCCATTCTGTCTTATACATAAATGACATCGTCTTGGGAACGATCTCCTTAGTCTTCTTAGACTGCTTGGTGAAATTTCTTGAGCTGCTGTTCTGATTCTTTGGTGTAGCTCCTCTTGATTTCTCATTGAATTTTCATAAACGTTATCTTTTAAGGATCTCTAAAAAATAAAAGTCTAGCAGATTCAGGTCCGGTGAGCGAGCTGGCCACAAGATCCTAGACGGCCAATTCACCTGCCCGGGTATGTCTGATCAAGTATTGCCTTACTTCTAAGGCATAGTGGGCTGCGCATTGATCATTTTGAAGCCACATTGTCCTCCGAAGTTCTAATGGGGTGTCTTTCAGCAGTTCTGGTCAATTATTTTGTAAAAACGCCAAATATCTTCTATTAAATTTATTACCTTTTTGTGTGTTTCTAATGAAGATATAATATGTTTCCAAATAATCGGAAGACGTAGACCATCATCTTTCTTATTTAAACAATCGGGACGTTTTTAGATCTAGGATAATTCTCGTTTTGAAGTTGTAAACCGTGGCTCTTGTTTTGGCATTGTCGAAGTCTATTTTGTGTCCTGTATGAATATGATGCATGGCCAGCGCCGACGAGGGGTCGGATTTTCTAACTACAAGGATGTGTTCATATATTCTATTGTGGATGTGTCTATTTGTTTGTCCTACGTAAGTTCGGGAACCTGACCCCGGATATGGGTTCTAGCGATCCTATTTCGCGCTCATTTGAAATTTTTTTTGCTATTAGTGAATTGTTTAAAATAAAAATTCACTAAAAACAGCAGCGGATGAGTGTACGGGTCCTTTCCGATTATCATAGATTCGTATGAGCAAATAAAGTGTTGGGTTATGAAACCATGAAGAAATTTAAAGTGGTCCAACCTTGTTCAAGTTTGGTAGGTGGATAAAATCAAATAGTGCTGCAAATTTAACCATAACTTCCACATAGCTGTGATGATTTATTCTTTTCAGATAAATATTCTCGGGGAATGAATGAAGGAAGAGTTGCAAGCAAGGATTGTGCATGAAATTAATAACATTCCTCAAAACGCTCTTGTAAATGCAGTGCAATGTTTTGTTAAGCGAATTCATTATTGTCAGGAGGTCAATGGAGAACACTTTGAACATCTTATAAAATAGGATTCCAAACAATGTTAAAAACATCGCAACCGGTTCTTTTCACACTCACAGATTGTTTTCAAGAGATATTCTACTTTTCATTTATTTTTGTTCTTCATCCAATAGATTTTAGAAACAATAGCGTTTATTTTTATTTATTTTTTTACCCGGAAACGATTGAGTTTATGTACATCATGCTTCTGATAAATGTTGCTCAAAATTAAGAGAAGGATTGAAATATCGAATAATATATAGGGTGTTCCATTAAAAAAAAATTAATATTGGTGTGCCACGCCTGTATGACCAACCCTGTATAAATAAAATTATCACCGCCTAGTAGACATTGAAGAACCCAAAAACTTTTGTATAAAACTTTTTTCGACACCTTGTATATTTTCCCGGATAATCGACCGTTTCCAGACTTATCAGCGATCCTGTATATATATATATATATATATATATATATATATATATATATATATATATATATATATATATATATATATATATATATATATATATATATATATATATAATATTTGGCTATGAAATTGTCGGATAGGCGCCAGTTGAAAAATAAAAACTATTTATTAGATTGTCGAGCCTGCATATGTCAGTTTGACTCTTATAGATTTCCATCAAATTTTCACAAAGTAATATTCATGTACGTTAAGTTTAAGCAAAACTGGCTTCAGAAGTAATTATTTATAACCTTTGTATTTTTCCTATGTGAATTGTATTTTTTTTATTATTCTTGATAATGGAGTTAATCATTCCGAAGATTCGGCAATTAAAATAAAGAGTTATTATTTTGCAACAGCGGCTGTCCCACAATATATATATATATATATATATATATATATATATATATATATATATATATATATATATATATATATATATATATATATATATATATATATATATATATATATATATATATATATATATATATGTGTGTGTGTGTGTGTGTGTGTGTGTATCCGAGCGACAACTCAAAAAATACTTGAATCGTTTGTCAACAGTTGCGACGTTGGAATG